>OVBJ01000273.1:196-68294 GCA_900406535.1 Noccaea bulbosa
TTTTTTTTTTTTAAAAAAAAAAAAAAAAAAAAAAAGTTTCTTTCTTATTGTTTTCCTCACTTAAAAGTACAGAAAAGTGTTTAAATAAAAGAAATCTTACAGCAAACGAGTCACATAGATCGAGAAATCAAAATTTATAAAAGATTTAGAAAGATGATGATAAGTTAACTTAAATAAATATATGAATCATACAAGAGCCTCTGAAATCTCACCAACTCTATCCCTCTCTCTCTCTCTTTCTTCCAGTACTTACATTTTACTCCATCTCTGTTTTTCTTATCTACCATTTTCTTTTCCTCCCCTCTGGTCTTTCTCTAATACACGCATATACGTATATAAACACACAGACAAACACATAAGATTCTCAACTAGAGAAAGAGAAAGATTCAAAACCAAGGAGAAAAAATTTGACTTGATTTCTTCATTCTTTTTTTTTTCTTTTTCTATTGAATATTTACCTTCAAAATCCTAAAGGGTTAATAATAGTTTTTCTATTTTTTTCATTTATTTTAAAGTTCCTTCTTTTGATTTAGATCATTGTCTTCAATGGATCTAACGGACCGTCGCAACCCTTTCAACAATCTAGCTTTTCCGCCGCCGCCGCCATCGAGGACATTCACAAGCCCTATTTTCCCACGAGCAAGCCCTTCCGGCACAAATTTCCCCATTATCGCCGTCGCGGTGATAGGAATCTTGGCCACTGCGTTCTTGCTTGTAAGCTACTACATCTTCGTGATCAAATGCTGTCTTAACTGGAACCAAATCGACATCTTCCGCCGCCGCAGACGAAGCAGTGACCAAAGCCCTCTGATGATGTACTCTCCTCATGAGCTAAACCGAGGTCTAGACGAATCCGCCATTAGAGCAATCCCAATCTTCAAATTCAAGAAGCGAGACGCTGTTGTTGGAGGAAAAGAAGATGAGGATAAGAGCTCTCAAGAATGCTCTGTCTGCCTAAGCGAGTTTCAAGAAGAAGAGAAGTTGCGGATTATTCCCAATTGCTGCCACGTGTTTCACATTGATTGCATCGATACATGGCTTCAGAGCAACGCGAACTGTCCCTTGTGCAGAACCAGCGTTTCTTGCGACGCAAGTTTCCCTCTTGACCTAATCTCTGCACCAAGTTCTTCCCCGGAGAATAATCCTCCTCATCGGAATCGGAATCTTGAGCCAAACGGTGTTTTAGGAGGCGACAATGACTTCGTGGTGATCGAGCTTGGGAACAGTGATGGTAATAACAGACAAAGCATGAGAAACAGAGACTTCCGCGTGGAACAAGAAAGGGCTGTCTCGGACCAATCGATCAGACCTTCGCCTAGAAAGCTCGATCACCGAGGAATGGATAAGAAAGAGAGAAGATTTCACAAAGTGACGAGTATGGGAGACGAATGTATCGATATTCGTGGCAAGGATGATCAATTCCGTGAAATTCATCCCATAAGAAGATCGATATCGATGGACTCTTCAGTGGATCGCCTGCTGTACCTGGCGGTTCAAGAGGCGATTGGCAGGGAAAAGGGGAAGATTCCGGTGGGGTCCGGAGAGGATGGAGGTTGTACGGAAGTTTGTAGCAGTAGTGGTGGTGGCGGTAATAACAGAGTGATGAAGAGATGTTTTTTCTCTTTTGGAAGTAATAGAGGTTCTAGAAGTTCCTCAATACCTGTTTATTTGGAATCCTAATTGTCTTTCCTTTCTTTATTTTTTTTTATTTTTAATTTGTTTTGATGTATTTTTGTTATATTTTGAGGTGAAATGATCAAAATTATTTTGGAGGCTGAGGTAGGAGAGAAATATACACATGTTCACTGTTTATATGTCAAAGGAATTCATGAATATACTTGAATAGTAAAATATAGTATCATACAGAAAATATTGAATAGTGAATAGTAGTTTTCTTAACATTAAATCATGTTATGCAAGGACAAAAAAAAAGTCACTTATATATTGGTTGTAGACTTTTGAACCATAAAGCAATCTTATTATATATGTTTAATGTATGAAAAATCATTTATTTTGAAACCGACTCATGTTTCAAATTTATAAAAACTACGAGTACTTTATGAGGAATCTCAGTGATTTTCAGGTACCTTGAGGAAGACGGAAGATACGAGGAATCTCAGTGATTTGAGCATCGACGAGACCTTTCACACCTGCTTTCGTCTCGTCAAAAGCTTTGCGCTCGTTATAAGAGTCGAATTCAATCGAGTTTTTAACTCCCACGCTTGAGATTGTAGTATATCTTAATTAGTTAAGCAGTTTAAGGATAATGCCTTCTTGTTGATATGTTTTGCTTATGTATCTCTCACCGGTTTTGAGGATACAGAAAAGTTGACTAGCCATATGTTTAGAAGCTTCTCAAATATCCCCTTGTCAATTATCTTAATCATCTTGTACTTCTTATTAGGTTAAATGACTTTGGAGCTGATGGTGGTCCAGCTGCACATCTCTCTTCTAGATTAGGAGTGAGAATTGCCCAACATCGAGGTATGGCATGGTTTCGTTGGTTGCTTTATCTTATGGTTCCTTCGCTTCATTCTCTACTGCTGACTATATTTATGCTTCGTCTGTCTCTGAGAACGATTTTTTTTTAAGGTGAAACAATTATATGGGCAATTGTTGCTCTGAAAAGGACTCGGAGGCTTACTCTTTGTGATCGGCATGCAGCATCTTTGGTGCCTATCTTCTGGTTAGGACTTCTTCATTTTTTGTTTAAGAATACTCAAAAAACCTTAGTTACAGTATGGATCTCAATTCTTTGTTTCTTATGGTGCAACCACAGAAACATAAACAACAACACCATAAATGACAAGGACAAGATTATACAATTACACCGAGGTTGTCAGCTTCTCCAATTCAATATAATTACACATTTACACTCTATTTTAGACAAAGATTAATAATATATTTAAAATGTTGTCATGAAAATTAAGAGGAAAAAAAGTAAATCTTTCAACTTTAGCAAAAAAACAAAAATGTAAATCTTCTAATTTACCGAGCTGCACCGGTGTTATTTTTTGTCAATTCGCCAATTAGTTAACACAAACCGAACATATTGCTTCACTAAAAAGTGCATGGTTTAACTAATTTTAAATTACAAGGTGATCTAAAAGTGTTGGGAATTAATTTATACCCGAAAAGCCCACTTGGAGAACAGTCCATGATGATAGTAGCTTTCTAACATTAAATCACGTTATACAAGGACACACAATAAAAGTCACACCCAACTGTTGGTAATTTTCTCAACTTTGACTTTTTGTAAACGAATATTCGGTACATGCATCTTAAACGAATAGTGCAATTCCGCGAAATCAAATTCTAGGATGAACATAATATGTAAAAACAGACTGAAACTTGTGTGATTCCCCAGGAAGAGGAGAGACGTCGACTCAACAGTCCTGGTGAAGAACTTGAAGACCACCGATCTGGTCATGAAGAAGAATAGTGTGAGAAAAGAGTTGTCGAAATGTTTACTTGCACCCAAAGTCATTGTCACGAAGTGGAAGTTAAAGTAACTGAGTAAAGATTAAATCCGTAGATATCAATCCAAAGCAATCATTATAATGATACACACACACATACACTTCTTGCTTCTTTTTGGTTTAGTTACTAGTTGAGCAAAGAAGTGACAAGGACTCCAATAGATGCATGAAACACACAAATATCTTACACCAAACAAGATGTTCTCTATTTTAGTGCTTTTTCATATCTTGAAATTCGAAAGATTCGATTGTCCATCGAGGCCTTTCTCAAAGTATCCCTTTGAGTATTCTTCTAAATTGATGTTTCTGTATTTTGGAGGGTTTTCTTCCGAGACAAGCTCTTCGATTGGTCCATAAACAGTTGAATTCTGAAGCATACTCGTGCTGAAAAAGCTCGCTACTGAAATCCTCGGTCCTTCTCTGTTCGCAAGCACTCTATGCTCCACGCTTATGAACTTGTCATTCGTGATTATCTGCATATCAAAGGTATCTCAGATTTTCAACAAAGTTACATTAATTGTTTGTTATACTTTTCAAAGTTTCAAAGAATGAATCAAGGAACTTGCCTGCAAGAAGTCTCCGATATTGATGAGGAGAGCCCCCGGAAGAGGAGAGACATCGACCCAACAGTCCTGATGAAGAACTTGAAGGCCACCTATTTGGTCTTGAAGAAGAATTGTGAGAAAAGAGTTGTCGGAATGATTGCTTGTACCCAAAGTTAGGTCAGGTTGAGGACATGGAGGGTAGTAATGGCCGAGCATAAGCAAACCCTTCATGCAATCCATGCTCTTAAGCATCTCAGAATTTAAACCGAGAGCTTCTGAGAGAAGTTCAAAGAGAAAATCGCCTAAGCTCATCATATGCTTCGAATATTCGATCATAGCATCCCTGAGCCAAAAAATGATGTTAATGAGAGTGTATCATCATCAGATGTTTCATAGATAGGACTTCTAATTGAAAATCGAAATTACGTACCTGCAAGCCTTTGGGAGTTCCTCGGGCTTTGGAGGATCAGGAGCCATATAACAAGCAAAACTGTCTCTCCAGTTAACACATGAAGAAGAACTATACAGATCGAAATTGCTATTGTACACAAACTTCTTGGCTGCGTCGCGGGTGAAGTAAGATTTCTTCACCTCAAGATCTTGCTCATGAAACCTAACAACTCCATCTTTAATCTCTTCAAGAACGCTCAAAGGAACACCATGGTTAATCACCTGGAAGAATCCCCAATTCTCTGCAGCGTCTTTGATCTTCCCTACGACGCCTTCACGCGAAGCTGCATCCACGTGGACGCCTGCGAAGTCGATGATAGGGATTGCGAAATCCGAGGCAGAAACAGAGGTTTTCTTGTCGGCTAAGGTACCTTGAGGAAGACGGAAGATACGAGGAATCTTAGTGATTTGAGCGTCGACGAGACCTTTCACACCTGCTTTCGTGTCGTCAAAAGCTTTGCGCTCGCTATAGGAGTCGAATTCAATCGAGTTTTTGGTCGACATGTTATTTTGAACCTATTACAAGATTTCTCAGAAAAGGCTACACCGTATTCGAGAATAAGAAGAGGAAGAAGAACGTTATCGTGTTCTGGATTTTCATGTGATAATTATGGCAAGAAAATGGTTTTCGGTTTTTCATTGTTGTGGTCGAGAGTTCTTTTATACACATAAACAGATAAGCTTGCGAGAATGAGATAAATTAATAATATTATTTTTGTTACGAAGTGAAGAAGAGAAGATAGAAAGGAGGAAGGCAGCAGAGTGAATGGGACTCAATGGTTGAAAATTTGGTAATTGGCGCGTGGGACCGTTGATGACGTATGTCCGTGTTTGTTGACTGCTTGAAACTGATGTCAGCAATTGATTTTTCTTTTCTTTACTAGTGATGTAATTTTGAATTTACTTGCAGCGAGGAAAATTCAAAAGAATCAAGTAAGTAGTAATCCACGTAGTGAAGTGTTCTGATGCCAACGAATTATAAGAAGAAAAACAAAAACTCAAATCTCAACCGGAATGATTTCATTAAAATTATTATATAAAATTCAATGAAATCCTTTATATCTAACAATGATTTTAGAATCTAAGAGGCTGTTGAAAAAAAAAAAAAAAAAAAAAAAAAAAAAAAAATTAAATTTTTAAAAAAAAAAAAAAAAAAAAAAAAAAAAAAAAAAAAAAAAAAANAGAAAAAAAAAGAAAAAAAAGTCAATCGGTTTATAAATAAACTTTTGTATGGTATTAATTTAACTAGCTCGGTTTTAGTTTGGTTCGATTTTGACTCTCCTTTTAATTCCCTTTAATTAAGGGATGCCAAAAAAAAAAAAAAAAAAAAAAAAAAAAAAAAAAAAAAAAAAAAACCCCCCCCCCNAAAAAAAAAAAAAAAAGCAAACCAGAGAACCGACCTCCGAGAAAGATTCCCTGTCTCCGACGACAAACCAGAACCAGACCTCCGACGTTGAGACAGAGAGAGAGGGAGAGAATGGGTTTCTTCTCGTTTCTTGGAAGAGTTCTCTTCGCTTCTCTATTCATCCTCTCCGCTTGGCAAATGTGAGTTTTTTTTTGTTCTTCATCCCTCTCGATCTGTTCTCTCGTTTCTCCGGTTTCACGGACTGGTGTTTCAGTTTTCTGTTTTTATGTTAAGGGTTCGATATCTTCTTCGAGGACATTCTATCGTGTTAGATTCGGTTTGGTTAAGATTCTTAAGAACCTTGGTGATATAGTTTGATTTGGTCTAAGCACATCTAGGGTAAATCTAGGGCTTGTCTAATTCCTTGCTGAATCTAGCTTGATTTTTAGAACTTTTCCAGTAGTATGTTACGATCCAGATCGCAATCTCGATTCGAGTTTTTGAAAATTATTTTACCAATTTAACTCCCACTCTTGAGATTGTAGTATAGGTAAGTTGCGTTGATATCTTATCTATCAATGTTAAAGCTTGAAACTTTGATCTTATCTATTAATGTCTCCTTGTTGATATGTCTGCTTTTGTATCCTTTTCCTCCTCTTTAGCCTTGAATTCTAATGAAAAGAGTTGGATTGAGAAACAAACTCATTGGTTAGATCCCTAGAAGACTGGGTTACCTCTCTGGTTTTGTTCATATGATCTCTGTCTCCTTAGATGAAGTCAAGAAGGGTCTAGTTTTTCACTATTTGGGTCTGATACATTTGGGTGAGATACAATGGTTGGGTGTGTCTGGTCTGCAGCTTCTGCTATTCCAACTCCCATAACCCAAAAAACACCATTTAGCTCTAAACTGGGGACAAATCTGACTTTGGTACTTGTTGTTAGGTTCAATGACTTTGGAGCTGACGGTGGTCCAGCTGCTTAAGAGTTGGCTCCAAAGCTTGATCTGACCAAAGCACATCTCTCTTCCAGATTAGGAGTGGCATTGCCCAACATTGAGGTATGGCATAGTTTGTTGGTTGCTTCTTATGCTGTCTATATCTATGTTTCATCTGACTTTGAGAACGGTTTTTTTATAGGTGAAACAAGTCGTATGGGCAATTGTTGCTCTGAAAGGACTCGGAGGCTTACTCTTTGTGATCGGCAACATCTTTGGTGCTTATCTTCTGGTTAGGACTTCTTCTTCATTTTCTGTTTAAGAATATTTATAAAACCTTAGTTATTGTAATGACTCTGGACTTCAATTCTTTGTTTCTTAGGCTTTCTACTTGGTGGTTGTCACTCCCATTCTATATGATTTCTACAACTATGGACCCAGAGACCGCCAATACTCTCTTCTATTGACTGAATTCTTGCAGGTTTGTCTAAAAACCTCTTTTCATTTACGCAATTTAAGCTTTTGCATTTGCCAGGAGATGGGTTTTTGTTCTTTAAGACTGAACTTTTTCTGAATAAAGAATGCTCCTTTATGGCTTCTTTGATGAGTCTCATTCTTTTGCATTACTGTTTTATTGCAGAGCATTGCGCTTCTTGGGGC
Organism: Noccaea bulbosa; assembly: GCA_900406535.1. Taxonomy (NCBI): domain Eukaryota; kingdom Viridiplantae; phylum Streptophyta; class Magnoliopsida; order Brassicales; family Brassicaceae; genus Noccaea; species Noccaea bulbosa. The sequence goes on from OVBJ01000273.1 coordinate 7,610, forward strand.
ATTGTTGTTTTTCATTGGAATGAAGAACTCGACGACGAGCTCTAAGAGGAATTTGAAGAAGAGGACTCCCAAGCCCAAAGCTGCTTAGAGTTCTTCTCTTGTCTTCCACACAAACCCTATACACATGTGTCAAGATGGTCTCTCATGAGTTTCTCAAATTTTTCCACTTGAGAGACCTTTTCTCTCTTTTCTCTTTTCTTTTTTGAACATGAAAGACTCCCCCCTGACATTGGAGATTGCTCTTAGTCAAAATCAACACAAAATTTAGAATGGTGAAAAGTTGAATTTTTCACATGCGAGTTAGTCCGTCCGTTACAACCGTTTAAACTTTTTTAAAAGTGGTATTTAAGAAAATTTCAGTTTAATGTATATAATGGTTGAAATTCAGTGGACCAGCTTAATATGCGTTAATATATAATATAGTATCACATCAATAAATTTGTCATATCTGACTTGGGTTATAATAAAGGTTATTTCTAAAGAATTTAAACCGCTAATTATTTTTTGATAATTATAATAAGAGATTGATTAACTATTCAAAGACATATTACCTTTTTGTTTTAAACTAGAATATGATTCTTTCCATTATATGTGGCACACAAAATCTCTCATAAAATTATATAAGTTATAAAGGGATTGGTTAGTCTAAAGTTGGTATAGGAGAGAAAAAAAGTTATATTATCTCCTTGGTCTAAAGTTCCTATGGTCTTTATCATTCTTTTGCTTTTATAAACGATACAAAATTTATGTGATATTAACAAAAGTTACGAACAATATACCAAGCATACTATTACTTGAAAAAATGTTTTGTTTGCAAGAAACCTTTACCAACAGAACTTTGAACAATGATCATATATATATATAGATTAAGCCCGGATAGCTACAAGACCTAGAGTTAATAAATTAAAAAATTTTAAAATACAGAGAAAAGACCTAGAGATAATATCTGTACAAGACCAAAATTATATCAAAGACCTAGAAGAGCTTTTTTTTTTTTTTTTTTTCCTGGTAATCTTCTTAAACATTAAATAAATAAAAATGAGGAAAAAGAGTAATTATAGTCCTCATAAAAGAGAATATAGTCAAACATAAAATTTATTAGTCTAATGTACGTAGTCAAAAGGAAAAACACTAGAAAAAAAGAAAGGGAAAATATCAAAATAATCAATGAAGATTCGACCGTTTAACCAAAACACAAGCCAATCACACACTTGAATTCTCTCCTCTTCTATATATACACACTCACACTCACGCATAAGACATAAAGCAAAAGACAACAAGAAACTTCGGCGATGTCCACGGCGAGAAATTTTTCTGGCGGCGGGAACCGAAAGTCGAGCAGGCTGCAGCGGCGCGCTCCACCACCTATTAAGATAAACCCTTCCGAGCCGAACTGGAAAGTGGCTATCCCTCTTCTATCACCTACGCAGTCGCCGCCGCCGAAGCTACCGGTGGTAATGAAGAGGGAGGAGCAACGGTGGGGAAAAGAGGAGGAAAAGCCACCGGTTTTCAAGAAGTGGCAGCATCCGGCAGCTCCGTTTTTCTACCAGCCAGAGCCGTCATCGAACCAGCCATTTGCATGGCCAAATTAGTGGTCTTTTAGTATTAGGGGCCATTTAGGGCTAATATATGCTCTTTATATGTGGATCGTATGGATTACTTTATGCATATATATGTGGGTTTGATGTTGTTGTTTCTTTTGGGTATTGATCATGATGAATTGTAAGCCAACTAATATACAGTATAGAGTTCGTGTCTTCGTGGTACATCCTGTAATATCATGTTATATATTCTATCGATCGTAAGTCGTATAACTTAATAAAATGTTTGCGGACATGTTTACATTTTTTTTTTATATTAACAAAAAAGTCGTATAATTGAATAAAATGTTATCTTAATGAATCATTGAAGCTTATATATATGTAAATTCTTAACAAAAAAAGAAAAGAAAATAATGTAAATAAAATGTATCTAATCTTGTGATCGATTATGTAACTTTTCAATTTCACTATAAATATATATAGTACCTTTTTCTGTGTGATAAATTTGCGCTTTCTATAAAATAAATTTGATCGAATCATTTCGGTGACAACTTCTTACAAGTCTGCAAACTAATGTTCATCCATGTTCTGTTGACGAAGAAAGTATAATAGTGTATGATGTTGTTAGTGGTGCTACGTCGTTTTTACTCACTTTGTCCGTTATAGACAAAGCTCATGCGGTATTGCAGATTTTTCTTTTTTGAAAGATGATGTCGTCTCATATAAAAAGTAAAAGTTATTATGTTACAATTGTTTTTATTTTCTACTGCTTATCATGTATAGTACCTGAAGAGGATGGTAGATGCATGCATTCTTCTTACCTGGCATTTTCTTGAAAAAACAAGACATTTGTTTCGCCTTAACCATGAGGCATGAGGGAATGGACAGAAAAGGAAGGGAATCAGCACGTGTTGGTCACCCGACACGTAGCGCCTTGGATAAAAAAAGGCCGTGTAGGAAAAAATTGCACCAGCCGGGAATCGAACCCGGGTCTGTACCGTGGCAGGGTACTATTCTACCACTAGACCACTGGTGCTTCGATGTTCAGTGGTCATTTAGAAGCTATCACTTGTTGAACACCACAACTTTTTTCAAGAAATCGTTACAAGTTACAACTAACTAACTGCTCGTTATTGTTAAGTTTTTATTTGTTGGTAAAAGTCGTTATTTTTAAGTTATGTAGTAATATGTTGTTTGTGTTAATTTTTTATAAAGGCCCAAACCTATATACGGATTTGCATGTGTATATTTGGACTGAGGAAAAAACCTATATTAGTGTGGCTCATCATGTCGAATTTGAACGCACAGTTAAAAAACATTATCAAATGAAAAAATATGCCAGGAAAAATTAACACTAAGATGTTTTAGTGACTCTTGGATTCAATGAGATGCTCTTGCACTCAACACTCCTTTCGTGATAAGAATCAAGTTGGGTTAGGCCCACACAAACATTGATTCGGTATGTTGTCAATAGAAAAACAAAGATGGAGTGTTTAACTAAATCATCATCAATTCATCATGTATAATAAAAGGAACAACAAAAACGAACTCATGTCTAAGTAGCAAGTAGGCTAAGATATCGGGCAAACATAACGTGTTAGAAACGAAAATAGATAAAAATAGTACTCATGTATTTTTAATTCTTAGCTCTATGCCTCTATCTAACTTATGTTATCATATCAGCCACAAGTTGTGCCATTTCGTTAATTTAATGAGTAGTAGAAGACTAGGAGTAGACTTCATACTTAAGAGTTTTTATTCTATTTTTAACTTCACTTCACAGTCTAGTACTTGTCCTTGCTAAATGCATTTTTATTTCAAGGTTATTTTTTCTTTAATCATCTATCGTGACAATACAAAACTTACACTAAGAGATTAATATAATAATAATTTAACATTAAACACTCTAACCCCACATTATGTTGATTTTAATATTTTGAGTCGAACTTGTCTTTACCATTTTGATGTGATAATTTACAATAGAAATTAGACTACTTAAAAGAAAAACTTGGGAATTAAAAAATTCATATATTAAAAAGTTGAAAATCCAAAAATTAAAAATTTGATAAAATAATATATAATATGTATTACGTATAGCATAAAATCTCTGAAAACGTAAGAGAATATACGTGCCAAATTATGGTGAAACACATACAACTTTAGTTTTATATCAATAAAAATTATAGTTTGTCATATTTTTAAAACAAAAAACTTTTACAAGCTAGTTCAATTTTTGTTTCCTTTCCGTAATTTATATAGATAGAAAAAACAGCATAAATATTTTTTCATATGTTGTCACTTGTGTCAGTCAAAACAATAAATTTTTTTTTTTCAGGGTCATTAATTAGTGGCAATTAAAAAGAAAAAGAGATAAGAGAATCCGAGCAATTAAATTTGGTAAGAGTCGACGTAGGTCAAGATGTCGTGCTCGTGTTGTGTTCCAAACTAAAAAGCGTCTATGTTCTCTTCATGTACCGTTTATGGGACCCACGCTTTCCTTCTTCAGTCTCCCCCCAATTCCTCTCTTTCTCTATCTCTTTCGCCAAATTTACTCGCAGACTCTCTCACACAATTTACTCCCAACACACTTCTCTCTCTCTCTCTCTCTCTACTTTCTGATGAGTTTCGTGAGATAGAGGGAGAGAGAATCATAGAAACCCACAAGATATCAGAATTGTCGTAACTTCGATTGCATTTTTCTTCTACAGTTTACATTTACCGGAAACGGAGATTTTCGCTGATCGTTGTTTAGTACTACTCACAGGTAATGGTTTCTGAAATGTGAGATGGAATTTTGCCAATTGTGGCTATTTCTCATCTGATTTTGGCTTTTTTCTCGATTACATATGTTTGGGATTTACTTCTGAGGATTTTGTGGGAGGGAAGCGCTGGATTTTGATTTATTGTTGTTGTTCCTAATTTCATATATTTGGGAGAAAAAAAAAATTGATTGGTGAAAGAAAAACTTAGTATAATGGTCAGTGTGTTGAGAAGGATTAGAATTTAGCGACATAATTTCTCCCAAAGAAATTTTGAATTTTGAATTTTAAAATTTTCTGATTTTGATTTTCACCATGTTCATAGGTGGTAATGGAACAACCTTTGAAATTCATGTATATTAAAGGGAAAAAAAATCCAAACTTTTACTCATAGATAATTGAAAATCTCGAATTCGAATTCTTGGTATGAACGAAAAGTTGACCTTCTAATATATTTATCTCTCTAAGGAAGAGTGATCGATGTTAAAGACATTGTTACTTCACGGGATTTTATTCTTCTTCTTAACCGTCTCCATCGCCGCCGACGACAACGACGGTGGCTTGTCGATATGCAACTGCGACGACGACGACAGCCTCTTCAGCTTCGAGGTAATCCTCGAATCGCAGAAAGTGGGCGACTTTCTAATCGCAGTCGCATATTTCTCGATCCCAATCGAGCTCGTCTACTTCGTTAGCCGCACCAATGTGCCTTCACCTTACAATTGGGTCGTCTGCGAGTTTATAGCCTTCATTGTCCTCTGTGGCATGACCCATTTGCTCGCTGGCTTCACCTACGGACCCCACTGGGCTTGGGTCATGACAGCTGTCACTGTCTTCAAGATGCTGACTGGGATCGTCTCCTTCCTCACGGCCGTCTCGCTCGTCACTCTCTTGCCTTTGCTTCTCAAGGCCAAGGTTCGAGAGTTTATGTTGAGCAAGAAGACGAGAGACCTGGGTCGTGAGGTTGGGATCATAATGAAGCAGACGGAGACGAGCTTGCACGTTCGTATGCTCACTAGGAAGATAAGGACGTCTCTGGATCGGCACACGATACTCTACACGACGCTTGTGGAGTTATCCAAGACTTTGGGGCTCAAGAACTGTGCGGTTTGGATCCCGAACGAGATCAAGACAGAGATGAATCTTACGCACGAGTTGAGACCGAGGAGCGATGATGAGAACGAGAACGAGAATGTTGGTGGTGGTGGTTGCGGCGGGTTCTCGTTACCGATATCTGAGGCTGATGTTGTGAGGATTAAGAGAAGCGAAGAGGTGAACATGTTGAGCCCTGGCTCTGCGCTAGCCTCGGTGACTAGCAGAGGCAAGCCAGGTCCTACGGTTGGGATAAGAGTACCGATGCTTCGGGTTTGCAACTTCAAAGGCGGGACACCGGAGGCGATCCACATGTGTTACGCGATCTTGGTCTGTGTGCTTCCGTTGGGGCAGTCGCGGAGCTGGACTTACCAAGAGCTTGAGATCGTCAAGGTTGTGGCTGATCAAGTGGCGGTTGCCATCTCTCACGCCGTGATTCTGGAAGAGTCTCAGCTCATGAGAGAGAAGCTGGCGGAACAGAACCGGGCGCTTCAGGTCGCGAGGGAGAACGCGCTGAGAGCCAACCAAGCCAAGGCTGCGTTCGAGCAGATGATGAGCGATGCGATGAGGCGTCCCGTGAGGTCTATTCTCGGGTTGCTTCCTATGATAACGCAAGACGGGAAGCTACCCGAGACGCAAAAGGTTATCGTCGACGCCATGGGGAGGACCAGCGAGCTGCTGTTACAGCTTGTGAACAACGCCGGAGATATAAACAACCGCGCGATCCGCGCGGCAGCAGAGGCGCACTGTTTCAGTTTGCGGTCGGTTGCGAGGGAAACAGCTTGCTTGGCGAGGTGTTTATGCGTGGGGAATGGGTTTGGTTTCTCAGCGGAAGTTGATAGAGCATTGCCCGATTACGTCCTAGGAGATGCGAGAAAGGTGTTTCAAGTGATGTTGCATATGCTTGGGGGTTTAACGAACAGGAAGGTCAAAGGGAATGTGACATTCCGGGTTTTACAAGAAAGCGGAAGCTCAGGGTTTATAGAGAGGAAAGATAGCCAAGAAGCGCTTTGGCGGCAATGCTATTCTAAAGAATACGTCCAGGTTAGATTCGGATTGGAGGTAGCTGCTGCACAAGGCGGAGAGAGCAGATGTACTAGTAGCAGTAACGTGGAGGAGGAGGAGGAGGAGGAGGAGATTCCGAGCTTCGACATTTGCCAAGATATCGTAAAGGTTCGACACTGTTGTGTTTTTTGGCTATACATATATATTGCACGTAGAATGACTTGGTTTAAAAATTAAGATCTTCTTGTTCTGTGACAGATACTGCAAGGGAATATTCGGGTTGTGGAGGACGGTCTAGGTTTGGTGAAAAGCCTGTCGGTTGTTTTCCGGTTCCAACTCCGGCGATCTATACTGTCACGAGGCGGTGGATATTCTGGAGAAACGTTTAAAACATCAACTCCTCCTACTAGAAATTGATCATTAAGTGTGGTGCAGAAGAGAGATAAGGGTGGAATCTGAAAATCTGTAAAACTGGTTGGGGTTAAGAAATCAATATTCTAGAGAGCTGAAAACGGTGTCGTTTGGTTTTATAAAACCTGAAAATTAACTAGGTTCATGTAGGTCAAAAGGTTCGGGACTTGTTACTTGGTAGATAACAGAATTACAAAAAAAGGTTAAATGAATGTTTTTATTTTTGTTATCGTCTCATCGGAGTCGTATAGGATTTACAGGCCTAAATATTCTCCTGATCAACCAGTTGCTCTCTCTTTATCTTCTCGTGGTCCTACTTCCATTCCTCAAACATTTTTGTGCTGTGGTACTCGTTCCTTTTCGCCCAGTAGGCTGATGATTTATCCATGTGGGCTTTTTCTAAATCACTAGCCTCGTCCCAAGTAAGGTGATTGTTAATTAAACCCACGTTACTAGACCTTTGTAATTGAGATCACAATTAGAGAAATCTTAGAAATTATTCAGAGAACGTACAGCAGCGCCGAATATATATGATCACTGATCAGGTAAGTTCTCTGAGTTCCTCCGGTAGGTCTCAGGTTGGTGGTTTTCTGTCTTGATGAAATCCTCGCTTCATTCACGAAACAAGAAGAGAAGGTTTCTACTTTATAATTATGAACTCGTCTGATTTTGTTAACACATATACTATACCATCTTAATTCGAATTCAAGGTTTTTCTGAATCCAAATCAGATTATTATGTAATGATACGTTAACATTCCTTAATAAATAAAATTTAGCTGGGAACATAATAGATTTACGGCGGATTTACTTAACTGTGAGGAATTTTGTTCTGACATATATTTGTTCTGAAATAGAAATGTAATAAATTAGATTTCAGCAGGAAACCAAATTAAATTTAACGATGAAATTATTTAAATGTGTGTATTTTTAAATTGTAGAGTTATTATGTATGTAATTTTGTTTCGAATATTATACGATTATTAAGCGAGTGCGGAAAAAGAAAACAAATAATTAAGTTTAAATTTATTTTAATAAGGGTTTTTTTTCTCTGTGTTTTTTTGTCCTTGAACTCTTTCGTGGACATCTCTCTATTTATCTCTCTTTCATCCTTGCGTCGTCTTTTTTGGTTCTCTCTCTCTAGAATCTCTTCGAGCTGCCATTAACCCATTCAACGAATAAGCTTCTCTTTGCTCTTTCTTCCACCATTCCAGGTTCGCTTCGATCTACACGATTAACGTTTAGGCTCTTCAATATCCGCTCCCTTGTTATTCAGATTTTGAGAGTCTTAGGTTCCGATAACAGACTTTGTTTTCTCTTAAATCCGGGAGCGGTTTCTGATTTCCCGATCGTTGATTTCATCTGGGTTTTTATTAGGTTTCCGATGTCTTCATGAAATTGAGGGTTGCCTGTGGAGCTTGTAGTTGATAGAAATGAAATATTGGTCTTCCTCTAATTTTTCGGCTGATTTTTTCGCCATCTATTTTCTAAGATTCGAATTTAGGGTTTATTGCCTATCTATTATCTTATGTGGGTTTTAAGGGTTTCGATTTAAGCCATGAATTCGTTTGGCTCACGGATTTAATCGAGAAATGAATTTCGGATTCAGACTTTAGTTTTCCAGGGATTCAACTGATACAGTTTGTAAGAGCCAGATCGTTGAACATTATCCAGTTATAGGTTTCGGCGAGATTTAAGAGGCAGATGATCTATGCAGTTGGAGATGATATATCTGCTTGCTCTTTCTCCATTCATAATCTAATTGAAAATAGAATTGTGGTAATTAATCTTATTTATTTGCTCCACCCGTTAATTTAATTATTCTTTTTATATATAGTTGAAGGAGAGGGAGCTTTGACGAAAAATTCATTTTGGGGAATGGCAGAGACTGTTGATGAAGAAGATTCTGGAGTGGGACGATCAGTAGAGGAGAGTTCTAATGGACAACACAGTCAGTCAGGAGAAGCACTCTCAGAGTGGCGGTCTTCTGGTCAAGTGGAGAATGGTACTCCATCGACATCTCCCCCTTACTGGGATAGCGATCAGGATGATGATTATGGTAAGTGTTTTGCAGCAAGGTTTTTCATGAATATCGTTTTGTTTTCCACTGTGTAAAAAATGGATGATTTTGGTTAACTTCAAAATGAGTTTATCCAAAATTTGTATAAGTGAAAGGGCTTGGACATATGTGACTCGATTACGTCCGCTGGCTCTCATTTTTAAATTGTTCTATGCGCAAAGTATGAATTATATCTAAAAACCAGCTACAGACGGAGTGCAGTACCCTTCTTCTATGTATAGTATATGTATTCATTGTCAATACTGACATGCTGATTTTCATCTTACTGCAGTAGTATGTCTGATGTTGAATTCCTCGTGCTTTTTTTTTTTCTCTTTTATCTATAAAATATTTTATTATTTAGCTGTATTTAGCTGTATAATGTAAAATTTATTATTTTTCCCAGGCCTTAAACCCTCTGAATTATTTGGAAAACATAAATGGAAGATTGAGAAATTTTCAGAAATCAACAAAAGGGAGCTCCGTAGCAGTGTTTTTGAAGCTGGTGGCTACAAATGGTACATGATATATGTTTCTCTTTCTCATCCTTATATATTGTCTCGCAATAAAAACCGGGATCTGTTTTTTTAAGGCTCTCTTTTGTTACTTTTATCTTCATTGTGTCAGGTATATTTTAATTTATCCACAAGGATGTGATGTTTGCAATCATCTCTCCTTGTTTCTCTGTGTTGCAAACCATGATAAACTTCTTCCAGGTTAGTATTTTTGTCCACTGATCTGCATGACCCCCATTCTCTGTCTGGATACCTGGTAACGTAGGTTCTTTTGCTATTGGAGACAGGCTGGGGTCATTTTGCTCAGTTTACTATAGCTGTGGTGCATAAAGAATCAAAGAAATCGAAGTTTTCAGGTGACTTTTTGCGTCTTAATTTTCTTGCCCACGTTTATATATGCAGACAACTTAACTCACCTCTTGCAGATACGCTGCACCGGTTTTGGAAGAAAGAGCATGACTGGGGATGGAAAAAGTTTATCGAGTTATCTAAGTTAAAGGATGGATTCATAGATGAGTCCGGCTCTCTTACAATTGACGCTCAAGTTCAGGTGATCAGGTAATGCAAGATTGACGCTGTAAAGTTATGAGTAAAAGCTACCACACCATCCATTTTCAATACTATCATTCACGTACAGCTCCACATGGTCATATGTTTCCCAATTAAACACATGTGATAAGATTATATTCTTTCTTTTCCCCGGTGTCACCGTTTTTTGCATTGTGTATTATATTCCTATAATTGGTCCTTGCAGGGAGAGGGTGGACCGACCTTTTCGCTGCCTTCATTGTGAGTACAGGAGAGAGCTTTTTAGTGTTTATTTGTCAAACGTAGATCAAAATTGCCGACGCTTTATAGAAGAGAGAAGAAGTAAGCTTGGGAGGTTGATAGAGGACAAGGCAAGATGGACAAGGTATTTCACATTGTAACTTGTACCCTGAACTCTCCATAGTCCATTGCGATTTGTGATGATAAGTGAGCATGAAGTAGCTGTGGTTACCTTTTCTTCTGAAGAAACCATGCTATGTTAGAATATCTTGTTTTCCACCATGCGTCTGGGAGTCCTATGTGAATTTTACTGTAGTTTGAAATTCAAATAAAATTTGCTCTCCACTATCTCTGATTTACAAGTCCCTTCAACAAGTCTTGTTTTCTTATTTCACACACTTGTTGAAGGCAAGGGTTTAGTAAAGTACTGTTTCCTTACTATTATGTTTCTCGTGATATATTTTTCTCTCAAAGTTTAGCAATTTTCTCTAAAAGGGAATTGATTATCATTTATGGTTGCAGCTTCGGTGTTTTCTGGTTAGGGATGGACCAAAACTCTAGGCGTCGGATGTCTAGGGAGAAAATGGACGTAATCCTAAAAGGAGTTGTAAAACAGTTTTTCATAGACAAGGAAGTTACATCCACTTTGGTGATGGATTCCTTGTATAGTGGGTTGAAGGCTCTTGAAAGCCAAACTAAGAACAAGAAAGCTAGGTCAAGACTGTTAGATGCCAAGGAATTGCCAGCTCCGGTTGTTAGTGTGGATAAAGATATGTTTGTATTAGTTGATGATGTGCTGTCACTCCTAGAGAGAGTTGCTCTAGAACCATTGCCTCCTCCAAAAGATGGGAAAGCTCCTCAAAACCGTACGAAGGTGGGCTTCATGGGTTGTATATATATATATATATTGGCTGAAACTCCATTATCTTTTATCGTATCTTCATTTGGTTTTTATTTTTATATTTGTAGGTTGTCTTTATTATTCTTCTGTGTCAGAGGACTTTGTTGCATTATTATCCACTAGAAAGTTTCTTGTATTGAGAATCTGTTTTTGTTCTTGGATAAAAATCTAGGATGCCAATGATGGAGAAGAGATCAACAGGGAAGCCGTTGAGCGTGATGAGAGAAGTTTAACTGAGTTAGGTAGACGAACTGTGGAGATATTTGTTCTTGACCATATCTTCTGGTAACAATACAGCTTATGTTTCTATATGCTATGCCATTGTATTTGTCCTTGCTATGCTTATGTATCATACTTCAAACATCTCTGAGAACTGCAGCAGCAAAATCGAGGTGGCATATCAAGAAGCTATTGCGCTAAGAAGGCAGGAAGAACTAATTCGTGAGGAAGAGGAAGCGTGGCTGGCAGAAACTGAACAGAGGGCCAAAAGAGGAGCAGCCGAGAGAGAGAAGAAATCTAAGAAGAAACAGGTGTGATACTTTCTGCTGTTCCGAAAAACACTTTTGCTCCTTCTGCTTGTCCTAGATACAACTTATTGGATGTTGATGAGAGTTTCTTTGGTTGTTGCGCATTCATAGGCGAAACAGAAACGGCACAAAAATAAAGGGAAGGACAAAAAGAAGGAAGAAAAGTTGAGTTTTGTAACACATGAAAAGGATGTCGAGGAAAACCAACATGACGAGGAAGAGAAGGATTCTGTCATACAGAAAGCACAACCCTCAGCTGAAAAGCCATATACTCTTGGAGATGTGTCCGACGTATCTGATTCTGTTGATGGTTCGGCCGACATTCTTCAGCCTGATTTAGAAGATGGGGACAGTAGCTCTGTTCATTGGGAAACTGACGCCTTGGAAATTCATCCTTCTCCATCAGGAGGGAGCAGCAGAGGAACAGGCATCTCCATATCGACGCCCAGTGGAATTGCCGAAAGAAAGAACCAGTCCACTATGGATGATAGTTCTTCGACCTGTTCTAATGATTCTATCCGGTCGGGGGTTACCATTGGGTCTTACAAAGGGAATGCCTTAAATTTCAAAAACCAGAAGTTGCCGACCAAGTAAGCTTGTTTCCGGCTCCCCCTGCTTCCTTTTTCTGTTCTGATTCCCGATGATAAGACAACTTGTGATTTGCAGAGGAAAGAACCAACAAGTGAAAGTGATATCTGATGCCCGCAGCTTAGCGAGTGAAACAGATGATCAGCCTTCAGCGCTTGAAACAGATCCAAAGAGTCATAATTATTCTTCCGAGGCGGGCAACATTGGTGAATCTGACTGGGTTGTTGTCTCACGCATCCAGGAGCCAGAGAGTTCTCGGAATAGTAGTCCCTTTGGGAAGGTTGGTCATTCATGCTTTTAATGTTGATAATTAGAATGCGAGGAATTCAAGAATTTTTGCATTAAGTCTGTCTGCTTTTAAAATTATTGTAGCAGGAACGCAACGTGGCTCAAATCATTGTGAACTCGGTTGACATGGATAGACCTAAAGAGAAAAGCGCTGCTGTACTTTCTTCTCCCAGAACTCCTGCCAAGAATCCTTCGCCGTTAACCCAGACAAAACCGGAGAAAAAGAGCGTTTCAAATGCAGACGCTGCTCCATACAGGAAAGTAATTTCAGCAACTGGACCACCTTCATCAAGTCAAGCAGTGCAGCCATCTTTGTATATTCATACTCAGTCGCAGACTGTTGGTCTGAGAGCTGATATGCAAAAGATGTCTGCTCAAAAACAACCAGCAACAACAACTATATCAAGGCCTTCTAGTGCTCCAATAATCCCTGCGAAGCAACCTGCCCCTTTCACCGTCTCTTCCCCGGTTCAACCAGCGACATCCCTTCCTCGTTCGGTTAGCTCAGCTGGTCGTCTAGGTCCCGATCCATCCATACCCAACCAGCATACTTACGTCCCTCAGTCCTATAAACACGCCATAGTCGGTAACTCTCTGGGGTCGTCATCATCATCTAGTTTCAACCACCACCCAAGCTCTCATGGAGTTGTCCCAACCACAATGCCATCATCATCGTACTCTCAAACGCCGACATCATCTTATCAGCCAAGCTTCCCTTTCAGTCAAGATGTGTGGACAGGAAGGAATCCAAATTCAAATCCTGTAAACATGGGCATGAACAACCCTTACACACCTGCACCTGCCGTGACTAGCAACAGATCTCTGAATGAGCAGGCGGCGCAACAACAGGCGCAAAGCTTGATGACGGACGAGTTCCCTCACCTCGATATCATCAACGACTTGCTGGAAGACGAGCAATGCAGCAGCATGATGTTTAACGGGAGCATGTTCAACTCGCAGCACCCCCAAGTGTTCAACGGCCAATACTCGTACCATGGAGGAGGTGATTTAGGTATCTCAGGTGAGTTATTGTCTAGTGGCAGGTCCAGGAGCTTTGGAGAAGAAGGGTTCCATTACATGCCGCGTGTCACTGCGTATGCAGATGGTTTGATACCGAGACAGTGGCAAATGGCGAACATGGACTTGTCTATGCTTGCAATGAGGAACAATAGCTTGGAAGATGCAACATCAGCAGCTAATTACCACCACACGTACTTTGGCATGGACTCTTCGAATCCGAGTTTTTCGTCTGGGATTAATAATGGCTACACTGAGTTCAGGCCCTCCAATGGTCACTGAGGGAACGAGGAGCTTGTTAGTTTTCTTTCAGGAATTGGGATTTGTAATGTTTTTCATAAAGAAAAAGAAAAAGAAAACAAATACAATTTGTGTAAAGAGAGTTCGTCTTGTCTTTCTTCCTCAACGAATTTCTTTTGGTTTTTAAGGATATATAGTTTTCGCATTTCTTCTTTTATAGATAAAAAACTTTTGCCATCTGACACCTAACTTTTTCCATTCATGAAATTTATCATTTATGTCTAGTTTACCAATTACATCATATCGTCTAGTGAGAGTTTCAACAAACGTGAGCCTTTCTTTTATTCACGAGAAGAAGAAGAAGAAGAAGGAAACAAAGCATGGACCTTGAATCGGTAAAGCGGTATCTGGAAGGAGAAGGAATCGAGAATGATGAAGACGGCAAGGGAAAAGAATCGGAAGTAGCGAAATTACCACCAAGATTCCTGGAGCGATTCGTAACGAGAGGTCTTAAAGTGGATCTCATCGAACCTGGTCGAATCGTCTGCTCCATGAAAGTTCCTCCTCATCTCCTGGTAAACAATTCCCTAAAAAATATTCTTCAATTTTCCCCCAATTTAAAAAACAAAATTGGGCGTTTTTGGTTGGGAGAAGAACGCAGGCAATTTCTTACACGGAGGAGCAACGGCGACTCTGGTGGATCTGATTGGATCAGCTGCAATTTACACAACCGGAGCTACTCAGTCGGGTGTTTCTGTGGAGATCAATGTTTCATACCTTGATGCTGCTTTCCTCGACGTAAATCTTCATTTCTTCTTAGATCAATCAAATTTGGTAGAAAAAAAGAAAGGAAAGGAAAGAAAAGAAACCATATTCATATTATAGTTTGGTATTTGATGTTTTACAGGAAGAGATAGAGATCGAATCAAAGACATTGCGTGTGGGTAAAGCTGTTGCAGTTGTGAGTGTTGAGCTGAGGAAGAAGAAGAGTGGTAAGATGATAGCTCAAGGACGCCATACTAAGTACCTTGCTCCCCGTCCTAAGCTTTGAAGATTCCTTTTCAATTTCACCTCAGAAAAACAACAATTTCCCTAAACTCGGTTTTGTTTCATTTATTTATTCTGATCATGAGATTGATATTAATGCTCATAAAACCGAGTAAATTGTGTCCAGTTTTTTTTACTCTTTTCTAATACTCCACACAAGTTTCTGTTGAACAAGTTTAGATGCTCTTTTCTCTTATCTCTTGCTTCTTTGTAATAAATATACATACAAATAGGATCATCACAATCGTTTGTAATGTATTATTAGTCTATAATAATATGGGATCGTCTACGTCTATTATAATAATAATAATAATAATAATAATAATAATAATAATAATACAGTACTATTACTACGTACTTATATATTATACACATTGAAAACCCACAATTTGCATTATTAATAAGAGAGATCCCCAAAGAAAAAGTCAGACGAGAAGAGAAAAAAATACAAAAGTGTGTTGAGTTAGTGCTTCCCCTCATAGTCTCACAATCTTCTTGCAATTACACATTTTTCGACTTTTCAATTCCACGAACGATGAAACCTTCAGGTAATGCTCGTCCTCTCTCTCTCTCCGTTTACCACTTAACAAATACAAAACACTTGGATAATAATAAATAATATTTGTTCTTTTCTTTTTAATTTTTCTCTCCCTTGTTGGCTTCTTGATTTCTTTGCTATAGAAGGAACAAGAGATGTCTCTAGTGGTGGATGTAAATCAGTTTATCTCACCCATCTCCTCTTTGCTTCTATTGGTGGTCTTGCCGCCACCGCCGCTGCTTTCGCCGGACAATCATTCCTTAGCCGCAGGAAAGCTCATCAAAGTGATTTCATGGGGAATAGAGATCAGAAAATAGCCCCGCTGATTGAGAGGAAAGATTCAGGTCGACGATCAAACCTCGAGAGATTTTCCCACTATGTTGGTACGTATACTTGCATCTTTCATATCAAGTAAGAAGAAAGAAAATTAATAAAAATATTGACCAGAAGATTATAACAATAATATAGAACATAAGATAGTATATCCCTTGGGAATACAAATAAAGATACACACTGTAGTAATGGAAGGATGTGTACAAATACCGAATTTATGAGGGCTTACGAAAGTTGTCGATATTACCAAAGCTTGTATATTGCAATAGTGGAAACTTTATACAACATGTATTTGATTAGTATTAACACATACGTTAAAAAGCAGCAAGGCAGCTAGGATTTGAGGATCCCAATGAGTGCCCACAACTATGCAAATTGGCAACTGCATATTTGGTGAAAGCAAAGGGATATGATGAGAATATCTATGAGTATTTGGTGAATGACGCCGAAGCTGATTCTCTCTATGTTCATCTCCTTGAAGAATTTGAAAGATGCATTCTCACTTATTTTGCTTTCAATTGGACTCAATCTTCCAACCTCATCTCTCAGGTACTTACTGTCATTTTCTAAGTTTAAAATCAGTATGTTTTGCGTAATATTTCTTCTAATGTTTTACGTAATTTATTCTATATTATCTATTTTCAATTCGTTATATCATCAGTCTTTTTCGTTCAAACGAAACTAAATTGATACATACGCACAACGGCACAAAGCCTTATTTTAAATATTTATATTAAATTTTCAGCTGAGTGGAGTAGGTTAGATATTATTACTATTACCAAATCTCCAGTAATGCGTATGAATAGTAAATATATTTCGTTTGTCTTTGATATAATTTATTATTCATAACAATGATAGGTTTTAAGCGATGAGTCGGATCAGAAAGTCCCAAAACTCAAGGATTTCGTGATGGCAGCGACAAGGTGATTGGTTGTTCCATATTCCAGAATTTTATATGGCCCCAACTATATGAGTATATATTTACATATACATTTGTTGCTAAATGCATATCTTACATACATGTGTTGCCGAATCGTTGCGTCTAGTTCTAGGTACAATTTCTTGCTGTCCTAATAATGACTCCAGCTTATGTATTGTATATGATTATCATCACTAGCTAACAAGTAACAATCAACAAATGTTGACCCAAAAAAAAAGTTGACAATTTCAACAAAATCGCATAATTCAACTGAGTTTTATTTATTTATAAAAAATGAAACATGTGGCTTGTTAAAATGATGTAGGAAACAAAGGTTCGAGAGGGTGACGAAAGACCTCAAGGTGACAAGGGTATTTTCGACACTAGTAGAAGAGATGAAAGCCATCAACGTCGGCAGCAGTGGAAGCGGTGAGCCGCACTGCACGGAAGTAATGTCTCCGGTGGCTCACAATAAACGTAGTCCCGTCCTCCTCCTCATGGGCGGCGGAATGGGGGCCGGAAAGAGCACCGTCCTCAAAGACATCCTCCAAGAGTAAACTTTTAACTAAACACTTACTAGAAAATATGCTTTTGTTTTCTATAATATATAGTTGTAAATTACCAAAATTACTATTTTGTAGGCCGTTTTGGTCGGAGGCAAGGGACGATGCGGTGGTGATAGAAGCGGATGCGTTTAAGGAGACGGATGTTATTTATAGAGCTCTTAGTTCTAGAGGTCACCATGACGATATGCTTCAAACTGCTGAATTGGTACGATCCATATTTTCTGTTTCAAAAATGTAAAATTTATTTTCTGACAAATGATTATATATATGGAATATTCTTTTTAATATAAACATGCATTATCTGTTTATATTTTAACATGTTACATTTTGTGTGTGTGTGTTGTTCCTTAACATAAATTAGGTTCATCAATCATCAACCGATGCTGCATCGTCCTTACTAGTTACAGCATTGAACGAAGGACGTGATGTGATAATGGATGGAACATTATCATGGGAGCCATTCGTGGAGCAAATGATCACAATGGCAAGGAACGTCCACAAACAGAGATATCGAATGGGTGTAGGCTACAAGGTGTCCGAAGACGGGACAACAACCGAAGAATATTGGAGAAAAGCAGAAACAGAACGAGATGGGGAAAAACAAGACTTGAAACCTTACAGAATCGAGCTGGTCGGTGTGGTTTGTGACGCTTATCTCGCCGTAGCAAGAGGCATACGGTAAATTTTTCACTTATGTTATATTAGCTAGTGTTTTTTTGTAACAATAGTGTCAGGCTAGTGTTTATGATTGAAAATGGATGGGATATCCGAAAGATTATCATATTAATCTGTTTTCTTTCTTAATTTAACAGGAGAGCTCTAATGGTGAAGAGAGCAGTGAGAGTGAAATCTCAGTTAAAATCACACAAAAGTTTTGCTAATGCATTCCCAAAGTATTGTGAGCTCGTTGACAACGCTAGGCTTTATTGCACTAATTCTGTTGGTGGTCCTCCAAGGGTAAAAATGTCAAAGTCAATATCAATATCAGAAGTAACGACGTCGTTTTCCCTTACGGATACTGATACATGTTTCTGTTTTATTGGTTGGTGTGGTGGACAGCTTATAGCGTGGAAAGCCGGAGATAGTAGGCTTCTGGTGGATCCAGAGGATATCGAATGTCTTAAACGGGTCAGCAATCTTAACCTGGATGCAGAATCCGTTTACGAGCTTTACACGGATCCGAGCCTGTTAAGCCAGCCAGGTTCAGTTTGGAAGGATGTCATTTTAGTCCCATCGAGGCCCAAGGTCCAGAAGGAACTTACTGATACCATAAAGAGAATCGAAAAGGCCCAAGTGAAAAATTGACGATTTTGTAAACTAGCCCCTAGAAATTGTTCTCTTGTTGGTAATTTGTTTTCATTAAGTATATTGCGTATATTTATATTACTTGCCTAAACAAGTGAGAGTGACTGAATACACGTGTTTTTCACATTTTCTACTACTTAATAATACACGTATATCTAAATCAGATTATAAAAAAAATGATTACTGTATTGAAGATATATTTTTCACTTCCATTCATACATGATGTATTTACAATATATCACTCAATTAGTGAATGAATCTCGGAGGGGATGTATTCAATTTGGTATGAGTGATTTTAGATAATTTGTATTAAAATGAAAAATCTCTGTTATTCAAACTTAAATTCTAAAATCTATTTTAAAATCCATTGTTATTGAACTTATCATTTTAAATTACACTTTCAAATTCAATGTTATTAGAAATATTTTCAGAAGTGGATTCTAAGTGATTTCAATTCAATTGATTTTAGAGTTATTTGGTGAGATTTCTTTGTTAAAAACAAATCACCTAAAATCTTATGGTTTTATGTGAGATTTTAGAGTGATTTCACTAAATTCATAACATCTTCTCTATAATCACTCTAAATTATCTAAAAATGAAATCACCCCAAATCACTATAAATCCTAAATTCAATACATCCCCCTTACTAATAAACCAAAAACAGAGAAAAAAAGATGTTTGTTCCTTATTTTTTGATAAACTGAAACCACAATTTTCCAACCAATTTTCTGGATTTGTAGTGTTCAAAATAATTAGTTTCAACTAGCCCTGTGCATTTAGGGTTTTGGGACGGGAATTGACGGGAACGGGACGGGAATGGGAAATTTGGGAATCCAAATATACTTCCCGAAAAATTCCCTTATTATAACAGGACGGGAAATAGCGGGAATGGGAAGGGAACGGGAAAATTAAGAATAAAAAATCAATTCCCAAAGTCTTAATAAATCGGGAAAATTGAAGATATTTAGGGAAATTACGGGAAATTTCGGGAAAATATGGGAAAATACGGGAAATTATGGGAAAATTGAGAAAAATATGGGAAAATATGAGATATTGAAGAAAAAAATATCTAATTTTCAATTTTTTATTTTTTAAAAGGGAAAATCGGGAAATCCTGTACCCTTCCCGAACCCTTCCCTTACCCGTTTGAATAAAAAATATGTTCCCAAACGGAAAATTGCAAATTCCCATTCCCGAAAAGTTCGGGAAATTTTAAATGGGTAAGGGTGGGAATGAGATTACCGTCCCGAAATGCACAGGCCTAGTTTCAACCACAGAAGGTTATATAATTAAAGCAAAAGAAGGTGTGGGCTGATATGAAAACAAAGAGAATATAGAGACCCCAAATTCGAAATAAGAATTGTAATACTAGGGTTCTCAAGTGTCTCCCATATATAATTGTGTTGTCGAACTAAACCACCTCTCTATTTTATCGCTTGCAAAGACCTAAAGCAGTCAATCAAGCTTCAGAGCCGTTTCAGGGTTTTATCCTTTGCTGAGATCTAATCATGGTGAGTTATTTCTTCGTCCTCAATCTCTGAATCTTCTTCTCTTGTTACATTTTCCGATTCGTTATCATTTGCTGAAACTATAAATTGGGAATCTGTAGGCGGATGTCGAACCAGAGGTTGCTGCGGCTGGAATCCCGAAGAAGAGAACGTTTAAGAAGTTTGCCTTCAGAGGAGTCGATCTCGATGCTCTTCTCGATATGTCTACCGATGACCTTGTCAAGCTCTTCTCTTCTCGTATCCGCAGAAGGTAAACAAAGCCTTCAAAACCCTAGACGAGGCTCATTTTCGATTCTCTGATGGATTTTTGTTCTGACTTGTTTGTTCTGTTTTGAAAATGGGTTTTTAGGTTCTCTAGAGGTTTGACGAGGAAGCCAATGGCTTTGATTAAGAAGCTCCGCAAAGCGGTAATCATTTCCCCTTGTTATAGTCTCACCATTTTAGCGGAAGTCTCTATGTTTTCGTCTTTTAGATTTGGTTGAATCTTCAGATTCTGATGAAGGAAACGTATATTGTTCATGTGATTTTTGGTTCATTGTCTTTGTTCAAACATGGATACTTTTCAGATCTTAGTGAAAAAGTTAGTCATTGTTGCTTCTTAAGATTTGTTGGTCGAGATCAAATAATAGCCGATGTTGCTGTGTCTTGGATGATTTGAGCTGCAGAAGTTGTCTGCCTTATACATAGATCATAGCCTAGTCTCTCTACTTAGCCGGTCAATGCTTTTCGCATCTTCGTTAGAAGATTAATTTTACCTTGTTTCCCACTAAGAAGTGTCTGATTACAAACTTGCTTTTTGGTTAATGAGCAGAAAAGGGAGGCACCCCAAGGTGAGAAGCCAGAACCAGTGAGAACCCACCTGAGGAACATGGTCATCGTCCCTGAGATGATTGGAAGCATCATCGGAGTGTACAACGGCAAGACCTTTAACCAGGTCGAGATCAAGCCCGAGATGATTGGTCACTACCTGGCTGAGTTCTCCATCTCATACAAGCCGGTCAAGCACGGTAGGCCCGGTGTGGGTGCTACTCACTCCTCCAGATTCATTCCCCTCAAGTGAAGACGCTATACAATTGGGAATGTGTTGGATTGTTATATGATCTATGTTGTGCTTTATCTTAAGGTTGTGGATCTTTTTTTGTTGTTGATGCTTTAAATCGACTTTAGATACTTTCTCAACTCTCTAGCCTATGTGTTTTCATCATTTTGTGACCTGGATCTTAAAATCAAATCTTTTTGGAGCTTCGCTATGCTTGTTATTTGTAGAGTTTAGTTACGTTTATCTTTCGGATTTGTTAAATTGAGATAAATTTTTACACTTAGTTCTACTAGTTGGTCAGCTAGTCTTGTTAGCATAGCTAGAAACCTTAAGAGTACGTTTATTTGGACGTGTTAAGTAATTACAAGGGTGGAAAATGCATTGAAAACATCGTTCGTCTGTCCGTTCTTTTCGATAACGTTCTAAGGAAGAAATTAAATTTTGGTGAAAGTAAAACGAGAACAAATATAAATGGGCTCTGAGGGGTTGGGTTTGGGCCTGTTTTGCTCGCAAGTATCTATTAATCAGTTTTTGACTTGTTGTTCCCTCTTCCTCAAAACAAAGGTCTTGTTCCTGAAGATTTCTAGGGTTTCTGGAATCCAGGAGATAACGAACAACAAATTAACAATGGCGAATCAGATGATCTCCGGGATCAAGGAAACGGCTCAAGCAATTACTGGTGCGGCTCGTCCGTGGGGCGATTTCCTCGATCTCTCCGCTATCAGCTTCCCTTCCTCTTTCGCCGATGCCACGACTCGCCTGACTCAGAACTTGACCCATTTCCGCATCAACTACTCTATCATTCTCTCTTCCCTCCTTGCTCTAACCCTAATTACACGCCCGATCGCCGTCCTCGCTTTCATCGCCGTTGGTCTAGCTTGGTTCTTCCTCTATTTCGCTCGCGAGGAGCCGCTCACGATCTTCGGATTCACTGTCGACGACGGCGTCGTGGCGGTGCTTCTCATCGGTCTTTCAATCGCGTCGCTAGTCAGCACCGGCGTTTGGCTCAGAGCTCTCACCACCGTTGGATTCGGCGCGCTGATTTTGATCCTACACGCCGCGCTAAGAGGAACGGAAGATCTAGTGACGGACGATCTGGAATCGCCTTATGGACCGATGCTCTCTACCGCCGGCGGTGGTAACGACGGCGCGCGTGGTGACTACAGTGGGATATGAATATGATCAACTTTTGTAGCAGCATTTCGTTACTTGTGATTTGATAACGAATCGGTCGATTTAGGGTTTTGTTGTTTGTAAAGTCTGATTGTTTCCTTGTGTCCATTAAACATTTGTTCAAGTCGACATTTGTGTTAAAAGAAAAATGAAGACTTCAATAAAATACGATCAAATAATCATTGAATTTGGTATTCCACTACACCAATACCATCGAAACCACAATTGAAATTGGGATGACGAAACCTCTTCGTCGTCGACGCAATCGATGACCTTATCTCTGTCGATTTTTCTTCAGATTTGGTTTCGTTTCATAGGCTGACTGAAGAAAAGTAGCCGAAATTGAAAGAGCTCGAGAAAAAAATAATCGTTCCGGCGAATGATTTCACTGGGCTTTGTAGAAGTTTATACCGCCGGCGAGGAACCAGAGCGTTACTGGGCTTTAAGTGTCTAGAGATGTCCAATGACAACAAATATTAGATCCTTATGGCCCAATAATGCAAAAAATTGATTCCAGTGTTTTAACGAATATTTTAATTTAGAGTTTTATAAACGGATTTAATACTCCTTTTTTTTTTTTTTTCAGATGGATTTAACACTCTTTAGTTCAAACAATGTATATAATACTCTCTCCGTTTTTTATTAATGAATGTTTAAGCATTATGTATCTCCAATTATTTGGATGTATCTAGATGTGTTTTGAGTCCAGATACATCCAAATAATTGAAGATACATAATGGTTAAACATTCATTAATACGGAACGGAGGAGTATCATTTTAGTTTGGTGAAGAACCCTCTAGAGCATCAACTTGTCAAATTAATTATTAACCCCGTCAAACATCGAACATGCTTCTGCCTGATCCAATAAGTTGATGTAAATATTAAATTACTTAAATTCAAAACATTTCAGCGTTACTAATTGTACAAATGTTTGTGTTTACACATACATTTTTAGACATTTTTCTATATATATAATATACGCATCATGCATGCATGTACGTTGAATCGATACATTCATGAAACTTTGATTTGTTAGATTGGGATTCAACATTCTCCATGTGCTTCCCCATTTAATTATCAATATTTACATCCTCTATTTCCTTTGTTTTTTTGTCTATCTCTATTATACTATTTGTATAGGTTACATTTTTAATATTTTCTTAACATCAGATTAGTTAAGCTAATCAAAGTGCTAATTTTTTTTTGCATCAATCAAAGTGCTAATTAAGACCTATGATAGCTCTATTATAATAGTAACAACCCTCAATCCTAAAGGCCGCCTAATGTCGGCGACACATATCTATACTTTTTGGTGAAAAACACATATCTATACTTGATACTTCTAATTGCATATATTTTTTTTTTTTTTATCTATTTGTATTTAGAAATCAAAAACCTTCCATAGATTACATATGACATATTAACTGTATACAACATGGAAATTGCTTCTGAAAGTACATGACATAATTTTTAATGGGATATAAAGAGGTTTAATTTATATATAGATATATATATTTTTTAAAGAGGTTTATTTTTATTATAAAGAGATTCTTTGTGAATAAGTATAATAAATAGTCCTATTAACATTCAGTTGGTACAAAAGTTAATATTCCTAATTAATGTAATGGGAAATGAAATGATAAACAAAGGTAATGAAATGAAGAAACCCATGAAGATGCACATGGTGTTGCTCCCCCTCTCTTCCAAATGGGTCCTATGTCTCTATTTTATTTCCTCCAACTAAAGCCAATTATCACTTTAAGTACCAACAAACTTAATAATCCTTTTTTTCTTCTTAACGGTTTACTGTAGTTGTAATTCTAGTTAATTCGATTTCGAAACTATGTTTGGGAAACTTTATTGTATGGTCAAATACTCGTTATATACTTGATCTTATTTCATTCAACTCAAGACGTACGAACCAAACAATCAACGATCAGTCAATCAAAAAGATATTGTGTTTTGCTTTCATAAACTATAGGAAATTACGAATGTTAATCAACTGTATTGAAATGGAAATAATGCAAGGATAAAGTCGCATCGGCGGAATGAAAATTGTCTTTTCTTAATCTTTTATACACATTTTTAGCAAAAAGATGTTCAAATTATTACATATTTTCCATTACAATTCCTTAACAAACGTCTCACATTTTAACTTACGTTCAGTACACATAATATCATATAAATTGTATCTACATTACCAAATATAATCCAGATCAAAACACAGACAATTAAAAGAAAAAGTAGATATTGAACAATGTTTTTAATTGTATATTAAAGAGAAAACAATTAACACCCATCAGTGTGTTAATCGAATATATAATCATTACCACTTTATCTTTTAACATCAAGCTCTGCTATTGCACTTCTCCATTGCTCTCGGAGCTGAAATTAAGAAAATAAGATAAATTCCACCACTAAATAAAGTATCAAATGTCACATATACGTACATAGCAATGTGTATATCTAGACAATAGGAGGTAAGGTTTTTTCATGCCATCTCTGTATAAACTAGTTTCTAAGTATATAGAAGCAACATTTACTCGCTGTGAATTTTTTAACCAATATAAACCCTTTAGACGATGTACACTTGTAAACGCGAATAATATAAAATGCATAGGTAGAAATTACATACCGAGACCAATGGCGTCAGATCCTTTCATGAGACGTAAACGCTTGCATGTATCAACGAACATTCTAATATATATAACAAAGGAGTTATTAAAATGAATTAAAAAAACTCTAAATAGATCGTAATTTATGAGGAAGAAGACGACGTACGGCCAAGGAACGTCGCCGACGAGCATCCAGTCACCGTCTTTGTCTTCATAAGAGGGAACATAGTCCCAACTAATCACTAAATCCATCAATTTCCTTTCATTCATGAAGTCTATCATTCCTTCTTCTCCGCCATGTTTTCCTTTATTTTTTGTAACAACGATATATATCATTATTTATACTTCAACATTAATAAATAATGCCTACAAAATGGAAAAATATACAACTGTATAGCCATGAGTTGTTTAAGGGCATTTCCAATGTATTGCCTCATATTTTACTTCAAAATAAACTAATTTCAAAATAGTGTTGGTTTTTACTCTAATGAAGTGTTCCATTTTTTACTCCAAAAATATTATTTTCAAGTAATTTTTTTTTACATCTTTTATTAATTACTAAATTTATACTTTATTTATAGAAATTACAAATTGGCCATAATTTTTTTTCAAAACTTTCACAAATTATGATATTTATTTAAAATTAATCATTAAAATATTAAAATATGACTAAAACTAATTATATTTCCTATTAAATATGTGTCCGTTGTATTTTAGATTAAAAATAAAGATCAATTCAATTAATTATAAATCTTAAAGTGAAATAATTTAAAACTTGAAAGACTCTTTTATAAATAAAAAATTTTAACTCCAAAATAGAAATAAAAATGTGATCATCCCATATTTGGAGAAAAGTATGGCATTATCTATTTTGAAGTTGAAAATGAGATAGGGTTAGAATAAAATTGGCTATAAAATATCATTAAAGGTGAAAAATGAAGTTGAGTTGGAGATGCTCTAATCATAGGTAATAACTTGATATCCTAACTTGACATTTATGATTATGATCGTGTGACATATGAAACATATTTGATTTCGTGAATTTAATTATAACTAAAAATTTAAGTTTTTTGCGGTACACATATAAATATAAAATATAAAAGATTTGTCTACTCAATATTGGTAATTTCGTTGGGATTGAACTATTACCATGAATATAAATAACTAGTAATATTAATATAGTAACAAATAAGAATGTTTTTTTAAGAATCATAACTAAAGATGCATGAAATAATCTAGCAAGCAAATATATAAAACGTACCCATGGTGAAAGAGCTGAACATGTTGGACAAAGCATTAGAGAGTTCGTCGTAGCTCTTATACATCTTCAAGTCGACTTTCCTCAAGTACGGTGCTCCGTCCATCGACACCTTCACAAACGCTGCAGCATCAGTTCCACCGCTTGATTTTTGGCACGAAACCATCATGTTTTTCCGGTATGATCTAACTGGTGGCCACCCCACAACTTGTGCCCTACAAAATTATATATAAAGAAAAATGGGGAAAAGTTATGTGAATACATGTTATATGAACTGTAGTTAGCTATCACTAAATCAAAATTTACGTGATGTTTTAAATATATCTTATTTTGCATGAGACTATATATATATGGTTTGAACTTTTATTTGGTCATAGAATTAGCATGTTTCGCGGATTTTCAACAAGTTAAGAAGAAGAAATTAATACATAGACATAACAGTTAGATGGTCTGTGCTTATGAAACATATTTTGATGGAATTTTAAAATTAAGTGACTTTTTCTTCTTTTTCTTTCCTTTTTTGCTCCCATTTTTATCCATTTTAGTTAGGCTTTTATTAACCTAAGACAAAAAATTAGTTAGAATTTTTAAGCTGAAAACCTTGACTGATATCGCTAGAACTAATATCTCTAAGGAAAAGGTTTCGTCCATCAAGTTTTTATTTTAAGATGAATAACCAAAAAAAAAAAAAAAAAAGGAAAGAGGGGAAAAAAAACCGAAAAAAGGAAAATTTNCCGAGAAAAGGCAAATTTGTAAATTACTTGGCAGGAGGCTTAGCTGGATCTTTGGGACATGAACTCTTTTCCTTAGAAACAGAAGTCACGACGTCATGAGTCGTAGATCCTTCCTTTCTTTCAGGTTCATTGTTCAGATTTAGCTTTAGATCAACCGTCTCCAAGAACCCTCTCTTATTTCCTGTCACCGGAGCCACCGTATCTCCGCCGGGAAGACCAAGACACAGCTCAGTCTCCCTCAGATTCAGCTCGACACTGCCCATCATTATTAACCTCTCTTCTTCTTTCTTCAGTGCTATTCTTCTTCTGGGAAGGTGATGATCAGGAAGATGGAAAAATGTTTTATAAAAACACTGAAATAATACAAAGTGAGCTGAGTTCTCTATTATACTGTATCTCTCTCTAGGAGGTAGCTGCATGTGTAGGTCGTATTTAAGAGATCTTTGGCTAAATGGGTTTTTGACACGTGGATACATCTCAACCCTCTAATGAAGTTAGCTTGCTCGAGTTTAGACTAATCAGTAACCACTATAATTTTATGTATTCGTTTAAAAACTACTATTACTGAATCTTTCTTCGAATATATTTTGTAGGTTGTACGTGATTGATTGCACTGCATTTGAGTAGGTACTATAGTAGTATTTCTTACAGTTTCTTTCTAGGAAACTAATTTTTCAATAATACTAGTAACTGAAACTAATTTTTCAATAATTTATTAAAGTATCATATAATTAGTTATAATGTTATATTTTAAATCAAAGTGATGATACTAAAATGATAGTTTAAAAGTATTCCATGATTTTAAAGAAAAAAAGTATTCCATCACGCATGTCATTAACTGAACCTTAACATTTTTCTCCACTTCAATATAGAAACAACTCCGGCAGTTTTCTTTAGTTAATTTGTTAAGCTAAAAAAAATATATTTTTTAAAAAAAATCCTGACTATATGGTCTTAAAAGTTAAAACCAATACATATTTGTCTGCCTACTTATACTGTATATGTGGAACAAAAATCCCATTTTATTCGTCCAACATCACACATTTATTTCCATATAGTTATTTGGCTGGCGAGGTCGCAGAGATCTCATTTGAGTGTGTGTCAATTCTCAGTAGAGATATACGTAATTTATTAAAATAGTTATGTTATGCTTTTTTGACTTCCAAATAAATAAACTATATATAGTTTTAGTTTGATTTTAGCCGTAAGATTCTTCGCCGGAACCATCCAATTATGCATATCACATCCACATGATTCAATTATTCATCCCACAATAAAAGTGCAGCCCTCTTGTATATAAATTAATAAATATTATCATACCAAAACAAAATAAAGTATACAATATAGCTTTTATATTTGTTTCATTAAAAACTCACATATAAATATAGAAGGAAATGTGTATCTAGACATATACAAACGCTTGATCATTACTCGTTTGTAATTTGAAAACTAAATCTTTATATTTACGATTTGTGATATATACATAATTATTATTTTAGTTAAAGCTAGGGCTTCTACATACATTATTTTATGACACATGGTGCCATCTACTTAAATTCTTGTATTTCATTTCCAGTTCTTAATAATCAGTCAAACGAAAAGATTAGTGCTGCATATTTTTCGGATACGATGCATATATATGTACTAAGTACTAACCATAACCAACGCATATGCAATAAATTTGAAAATAAACAAGAAAAAGGGTATATATTTTCAGCCTAAATGGAGAGTGAAATCAAAATCCAAAAGAGGAGAGTGTACAATAACATCACCATGCCATAAATTCAAAAAAGAAAAAAAAAAAAAAAAATTAAATTATCGATAAGATGGAGATGATGAAGGGACAAGTTACATCCAATAAAATTCAGAGGCAAAAACATCTTAAACCCTACTTTTGTTCCTTGATTTGTCTACATCTCTCTCTCTTTAACCCCTTTCTCTCCTTTTGTTTCTATCCCAAAAACTCTCATGAGTTTTCAAATCAACAAAATATATTTCAAATCGTTTTTTTTTGTCACGTTCTTATATATGAATATAGCACATCATTTTGTCGTGTTTATTTATTTATTTTTTTTTTTTTTATAACCATGGGGATCCTAAAGGCTTTCTAGGCCCATAGACTAATCCCACGAGGCCCACGGCAGTCTACGTATTCTTACCATTTAAGGTAGTCCGAGTGGCCAAGGGGACTCGAATTTTGTCGTGTTTATTAATGTGTACCTACTCTATTTGATCGATATGTACACTGATCACTATGAAATTCACATGATAACTGTAGGGAATGATATAATATCAATTCTCTCGACCGTTTGGTACATGACTACAAAAATATCGCCCGTACACATAAATGAAGTGTATGCGAAACTTTAAAGAGATTAGACCACCGTTATGATGTAATTTACGATAACTTCTTATTCTTTTTTTCTTTCATTTAATTATATATATTGTGTATTAATTTAATGACTATGTACATATATAGGTCTAAGTTTGTAGATGCATCATGTCGAAATTAATGACTTATACATTCGAAGGTATATATGTGCTGCATATTTACTTGCAGGATAAGACTGTGTGAGGACCAGGTGTACTTTCATATGGACATTACAAGGCCACAACTCTCAACATTCTACCACACAAATATCATTTTTGATTTATTTTTGTCCAGTTTCTTTTTGTTTTCTTTAATTTTTCTCATTTAAATTAGTTGTTGAATATACTTCTCACATTGAAAGAGTGCAGCCAAATGACATGCATGCATGCAATTAAAATGACGAACCCAAATAATAAAGTTTACATTGACTAAACTGTATACTTTGATTGCGTGTGAAAGCCACAACTCTTGTGAGGCTCAAACAAATTACTTTACGTCAACCCTCGCTCTACAGTCAACACACAGGCAATTAATTATCAGTCATTTAATGTGGTCTTATGTATATATATATGGCTTTGAAATCATCATTAGTTGTAGTTTACTGATTTTTGTCATGCTTATTTAAATTGTATATCAATCGAGTTCTGCAAAACTCATATGAGAGATGCATGTTTTCATATGCATATTTGGTACATCTCTCAAATTCTGATTCAAAAGTTGGATATCGTTACTGGATTAAAAGAATTGCTTATGTAATATATATTACTAAAATTCATATTATATTCTTCTAGTTTAGCTAGGTTACGTACATTTATTATTTTACTTATAGCTTCTAAAAACATCGATATATTGAACCGGGTTAGAAACCACAAAAATTGTTCGTTTTTTCTCTATTAAAGAAATATATAAAAAGAAAGAGATCTTAGTAGTTAGTATATGCTGAAGCAATCATTTCCGCTATCATTTGTTGCATTATTTATCTTTCTGATGAATTTGGGAGGTATGCTTCTCCGTTTTGACATGTTTCGACCGACGAAATATTTGTTTATGGGAATTTTTTAGTCGTCTTCATAAACGATAAAAATACTCAGTTCTTTCAAAAGTTCCAGGATTAGTCTGATGACTGTTCTTACACATCTAATAAGTCTGATAATAACTCTCTTCACTTAAACAGTAATGGTCATTTAAATAAATGGTTTTTGTACCTTATAAAAATGCGAGAATATGCCTCTATACGATCATGATGTATATATATTCTATATGTTGGCATAACTCTTAACAATATAAGCCTCGTGGTGGGGGCTAACCACAGTACCATTGCTTGGAATGGAATGTCAATATTTACTTAAGGGATGTTTTCACATGTGACCCCAAACCTTTACTTAAATAAATAAATTCCTAAAAGTTGTTACTTAATTGATTAATCAAAACCCAGTTGTATCAATTGATATTTTGCAAGGTTTTCTTTTTCATTATCTCCGCAGTTTTTGTGATGGTCCACAGATTTTGTAACGGACTGAAGGTCCCGCAGATTATTATATTTACATGTTCATATGCATATAAGTAAATATTACTCTCTCTCTTTCATAATAGGGATTTTAGAGTTTTTTTTTTCATATTATAAGTAATTTTCAAAAATTTATACAAAATTAATTATGTTTTTGTTATTTTTTAATTTTGAATATTACAGATTATTTTTATTGATTGATATGTTTTAGAATTGATGATAAAATATTTTATTTTATTTTTAAAAATACAAATATTAAATATGTGCAAAAATCTTAAACCTTTTATATTACGAAACAGATGGAGTATTTCTGGTTCAAAGAGATTAATCATAATTTGATCTTATTAAATACTTCTTTAGAATTATTTAAAATGGTACTCCCTCCGTTCCTGAATATAAGATGTTTTAGAAATTTTTTTTGTTCCAAAATATAAGATATTTTAGATTTTTTAAAGTATTTTTTGTTCATTAATGTCAGAAAATTACAAACTTCAAGACCTATTAATTAAAAGTAAGTAAATTCTTGAATTTCTATTGGTCAATATTTATTAAAAAGTAATTTAAGTAAGAGAAATATGTATTAATTGTTAAATAATAAATATTTCTTAATTTGTGTGAAAACTCTAAAACATCATATATTCTGGAACAGAGGGAGTACTAATCAAGTATATTGGGATCTAAGAAAATCCGATATGATATCCCGAAAACTTTAACGGTGAGATCAACGCCGATTTACAGAATCCATAAGTTAGGTAGGTAACAAGGGGGATGAGATTAGCAAGAGATTTGGAGGATCGCTTTATTGATTACATTTGACCGGTAAAGATATTCTTTTTGTCCAAATAATTTCAATGATTTTAACAATTTTGATCAATATATTCTGGCAACTAATCTTTTTTTTTGTTTTTTTTTTTAACAACTTTCTGGGAATTAATCTTGGAGTATTATTTGTCTAACTCATAACTAGCATATGTATGTTCATGAAAAAATTCACATAAATATTAGAAAATTCTTGACAAATTTTTTTTTACAAAATTCAGTACTTTACTTTTTATGTACAAAAAAATCACCTTTTTACTAATCGGGAAACGATAATATCTTGGCAATATTTTAGCAAAAGAGTAATAATAATAATAAATTAATAATAGACTACTCTACATATACTTTGGAAAAATTAGTCGGGTTGTAAAAAACTTAGATCACTCTCAGAAAATAGTTTTCTGTTTTTAGTTTTTACAATTTCTTTGTAATAGCTGAAGCGAGAGTCGAAGTTAGTGACTACTTAAGTTTTTATTATGCATCTGAAAATAGTTGAACAGATCCCTCGAATTAATGAAGAATCCCGAAGTGGTCCAAAACGCCGTCAAAAAGCAAAATAAAAGTCCAATTTTATCGGCCCAGCCCATTTAATTAGTATTGAAAAGATTATCCAGTTGCAGAGAAAATTGCGCTAATTGTCGGATTGCATTATTATTACAAAAGTTGCTTTTATCTAATTAATTATAATACTAACTTAACAAAGATAATATTTAATCTTTGGGGCCAATAAAATTATTGCTATTTTTAATTATATCATTAAAGGACAGTCTAACTCCGTTGGTTTAAAACGCAACCTGTAAAAGATTTAAGTTTCGAATTAGATTTTTAAAACATTGATTAATATATTCGATGATTAGTCGCTAAAAGGCTTCAAAGGGAGATTTCGTGTACAGATGGGTTACACCTGTATTACTCCCTCGGTTGCTTAATAGTTGATGTTTTAGAAAAATGCATCTGGATATTATTTGGATGTATCTGTACTCAAAACACATTAAGATACATCCAGATACATCCAACCACATTTTTCCTAAAACATCAATTGATAAGGAACAAAGGGAGTATTATTTATCTTCACATCTTTGGCTAATAGCTTTAGTAGTAATTTGTTGTGTTTTTTAAGCTGTTTTGTAATAAATAATACTCACTCTGTTCTAGAAAACTTGATGTTTTAAAAAAATGTATCTACAATTATTTGAATGTAATTAGACTCAAAATACATCCAGATACATCTAAATAATTGCAGATACATTTTCCTAAATTTTCTGAAACAGAGGGAGTATATGTTAGATGGACCGTAGGAGTATACTATATAGGTTAAATTTAGTTTGGTATTTGTTTTTGAAAACTATTTCAACATTCCCAATAATAGATTAGGTGAACTTTTATTACTTTAGGGTTTTTCTTTACTGCTAAAACCTAACGACTAACGTACATCTACGATAGAAGCCTTATGACACCGTCACATGAAGAAAGACAGAGAGGATCTCTCAGGTTTCCAAACCAAAACTACAAGACCCCATTATGATGTTACTGATATATTAACTAAGCCTTGAGCTAGTAGTGCCTTAAGGAAGATGTCATGTCGTGTCGTGATATGCTGAGTTTTGTTTCAGATTTATATATACGTGTGTGGTGATCATGCCCGTTTATAGGTTTGAGACACAGGGACAAAACTTGTGGGCTTTAACAAAATCAAGTAAAGAACAAAGAGAGATTTGGCCTCGTTGGCTCTGTTTTTGACTCTTGAAGACTCAAGTATTTGTTTTTCGAAGCTGAAATTTTCAAAAAAGGTTAAAACTTTTGATCGTAAGTCATCAAATTTGAACTACCCAAAACTAATCTAGATTTTTAAATAGAGTTAACTAGGATGATCTGTATAACCAGAAGTAAAAGAAGATAGAGCAAATATGATAAATTCTTGGCTTTGAGAGAGAGAGAGAAGTGTGACAAACATATGCATATGGCAGACCACATGCGGTGGGGATTTAAGATTTGATCTGGACCGTCTATCAAAAGAAAGGAAGATACGTTTTTTGTTTTTGTACAGATGGGAGAAAGAGAAAGCGTGTCCCACAAATGCCCCAAGAAGATGGGACACACTTTTGCCTCAAAGTGGCTGTTACTGTTACCGACAAGCTTAGCTTTTTTTTCCCTTTGTCCTTATTTCAAAAGAACAGTTTCTTCTATCAGCCCATCTTTATCCTCATTAACTTCTATAAAACACTCAGCTTCCACGAGGCCTCTCATCTTCATTATCATCATAACCACAAGCTTTCCTTTTTTCTTTCTCCTACAGGCTACAACTCTTGAAGAAAACTCATAAGAGAAGTTTCTTGGGAAAATGGTTGAGTTTGTTAACCTCAAGGCAACGGAGCTGAGGCTGGGATTACCAGGAACGGATAATGTATGTGAAGAAACAGAGAGAGTTTCTTGCTGTAATAAGAGAGCATCACCAAGTGATACTGAGATTGAGACTGAATCATCAACGAGGAAAACCGAAACATCCCCTCCTCGCAAGTAAGTGAAACACACAAATTCTCTGAATCTGATTCGGTGACGAGTGAACTTTTTTTGGGTGTATATTGAGCGTGTTTCTTTTCGCAGGGCTCAGATCGTTGGATGGCCACCAGTTAGATCTTACAGGAAGAACAACATTCAGACAAAGAAGAATGAATCTGATCACGAAGGTCATGGGATGTATGTGAAAGTAAGTATGGATGGTGCACCATACTTGAGGAAAATAGATATGAGTTGTTACAAGGGCTACTCAGAGTTGCTTAAAGCTTTAGAGATGATGTTCAAATTCTCTGTGGGAGAGTATTTTGAGAGAGATGGATATAAAGGCTCAGACTTTGTGCCCACTTATGAAGACAAAGATGGTGACTGGATGCTCATCGGAGATGTTCCATGGGAGTAAGTCTTCTTCATATATTTGTCCCCAAAAAAGAAACGATTTTACTAACAAAATCAACAATTTGCAAGTGTTCTTATGGATTTTGTCTCTTGTTGCAGGATGTTTGAATGTACTTGCAAGAGGCTAAGGATTATGAAAGGATCATAAGCCAAAGGTTTAGGCTGTGGAGTATGAGACGAAGCTTCAGGAAACCTAACATGGACACAAGAAACTAAAGAAATACAGAGTTTCTCTCGCTCTCGGTAGAGATCTCTGTCTGTGCTTGGGTTGTCGGGTTCTCGGGAAAGATCGATCTAATGTTCATCGGATTGAATTCAAGTCATAGCCGCTATATACCTCATCGGTAAAAGTCAAATTTGAAAATGCTTAATGGTCTTAAGCATATGAAACTCGAATCTAATTACTATTTGTTTCAGAAACAGGGCAAAAGGTTGCCCTTGTCTTTGGTTATGTGTATTTCATTAAGAAAAAGTGTTATGAAGATTGAAGAGTGCTTCTAATGTTTGTAGCAATCTGTTTTTTGTTCTCATTGATCAAAAGAGATTTTAAAGCAATACCCATTTTCTATTTTTGGTTCTCAAGATCGGATATCAGACTGTTGATCATGGTTTAGGATTCATTCATTACATTAGCCGAAAACAACAGAAACATATCTCTCTTGGTGACCACATCCAAAACACCTACATAACCATTATATCCCATCGCTGAATGCAAGACAAGGCGATATTTGTAACGAGTGAGAATCCATTAGAAGCTTCTTTGCCTTGTTTGAGAAATGGTGGGAGAGAAGCCAATCACGGCTGATATACCAAACAAAAAAATAAAAGAATCAGCATGACAAGTAGAATGCAGATAATTTCGGATTCACTAACTCGATTCAAGTGGCTGCTTCTCTACTTCGGATACATGAAAGTTTCCATTTTACAGAGCAATTAGATTTGCTGCTATCAAAGACATGCAATTCACTAAACTGGGTTCAATACACCCGTAGTCACATATCCCCTTGAATCCGGAGGTGAGTGAGTTATAACATTTGGAAGGTTGATGCGAGTACCAATCAGATTTTTTCAAAGCACGAAATAGAATTTCAGGAAAGAGTAAAGAGAAGCTTACATGTTGCTTCTTCTTCTTTGGCCTTCTCTTCCTCTTGGGTTTGTGAGCATCAGAATTACAACTCAAGTTGCTACTCTGGCTGGTATGCGAACATGTGGCAGCATGTGAAGACTCACTTCTTCTATGTGAGGTGTTGCTGGAGGAAGGTATCTCATTCCTCTTGAAGGATGAATACTTACGAGATGTTGATGCAAACCTTGACACTGGTGGTGGCATTAAAAGGCTAGTAGCGTATGGCTTCTAGCAAAAAGAAAAAATGAATCACTTACCAAAACTGTAAAATTTTAGATTTGAAAAACAGAGCCGTTCATGAATAAGTTTGTGATTTTTGGTGAAAGAATAGATGGAGAGACTGAAACAGTATTCTTACTGTAACTTTTGCACTCGGAATGTATAACTCTTAAGTTTCATATATTTTGATCACCCCAGAATTAACATGTTACGTTTCTGATTATGTGGTTGTATGAAGAGTCCCGTGTATCATGCAAACAACAAAATAATGGGTAATTGTACCTGGTTTCTTTCATCACTGGACATGCCCGATGTTGCTCTGCCTGAAGCACTAGAAGTAGGCTCCCTGTGGAGTTTCAAACGCAGACAACATGTTCGTGTAGCTTAATGGAGAGGTGAAAACAGGTTAAAAAGAAATGATTCCATGTTCAAAAGGCGTACTTTGTGCTTCTATCAGTCCCCTCATCATCCGCTTCTGCTTCATCACTTGAACTTCCGTTCACAAAGAAGTCATCCTCACTCAGATCCAAAAGCCCATCATCTTCGCTCCCTGTCTCTGTTTTTCAATCAGCAGAAATCAACATAATCAGCGAAACTTTAAGAGCATACAGAAGGTCAGAATGCATGCAACAGTGAAAAAAGGCACACTGCCCCTTAATTACACAGAGAGTTAAGGGAAAAGTGAACCAAATAAGCATTTCCACATATCATCAGTACCTTCCAACTCTTTCCCACTGGCCGCGGCAACAATTATATTGGCTTTGATTTGCTTCCTCAATTTACTTCTCTGCTCAGCTACTTCTAAATCATCACCTCCACTAAATAGTGAGACATACGTCTCATTTTTGGGGAAGAACTGCATTGCACATAGCAAGATCTCAGCAGCATTTATTTCAACTAACTCATGAAAATTCAGCAGAGAAGAGGAAAATAATTTCAAGAAAGATACCCCCTTTATCCAGAGGACACCAAAAACATCCACTGCAACTACAAAGAAGAACTTGTCTATTCTAACGAGTAACACATGAAACTGGGTTTGGATGGTAAAAAACAGAAGAACTAGATAAGCATGTAAAGATGCTTACCCTACCATATTCAAGGTCTTCTTTGAGTTTACTGAGTTGTCCACCTATCTCTGCATCATGCACATGACCACCACATGCATTCCGTTGTAGCTTCTCGAGACGTCTTATTCTCCTTTCAATCTTTCTCCGCTCTACTCAAAAGGAAGTTGTAATAATTTCTCAGATTAAGCCAAATCATTGAGGTGGAAAAACAAGTGAACGCACTAAGATAATGCCTGCCCTCACCAAAAAACCTGATCTTTCTGTTTCTTAGGAAGATTTTACGTTCAACAGCAAGACGTATGTGGATGTCTTGCTGCTTCTTCAGATCATCCAACTTATTTTCTAGAGCCTCTCTTACTTTAGGAGGAAGATCCTAGAGGAAATTGTATTTTTACATATCCACCATTAATCAAAATTCTTCTCTGCCTCATTCAGAATTTGCAATATATGTTTCTAAATCAAAACATATGTCCTCTCCAAATCAAATCGTGATCGGCCAGAAATCAAATATATTAAGCAAGTTCCTCAAAAGAATTAACAAGCACTGAAACCAAATTTGCGTCAATCGAGAAGACCGGAAGCTATCAGAGAAGACGATCATAAACCTTACTTTACGAATCATGCGGCCGATGGAACGAATTTGATTCTTAAGAGAGGAATTCTTCTGTTTCTTCTCAACACGTAATCCTTTCGATCGCCGACTGGGTCCTGCCGTCGTACCCCGCTCCGCAACCCTCCGGTTGGCATATCCGCCGTGCACCATCGCCAAATTGTTGATCAAACCTTGTCACTCGCTAAGTCACGATTACGGTTTCAAATCATTTTGCAATTCGGTCTATTTAGATTCGGTTTGATAAAATTTCGATAATGGTGTTTAATTTCCGGTTTGGGATCGATTTGGTCAAGTTGTGTAGACTAACTTGTACTGTTTGTACACATAGATCTATGCACAAATGTTTGAATTCATCAATACATAAATCCAAGTGCTATGTAAATCAGTGTGTTGTTACATTTGCACCAACGAAATTGTGTGTTCACCATTTTAGTGTCAATACGAATCATCAATAAATGAACCCTAACTAATACTCCATCTGTTCCACTGTATTTGATGTTTTAGCTTTTTTTATTTGTTCTTTATTATTTGATATTTTAAACTATTAAATGTATTTTTGGTTAATTAATGCAACAAAAATGTAAATTTTAAGACAATTTTATGATTTTTATTGGCTAATAGTTATTTAAAATTAAAAAGTAATACACTAATAATTAAACATTAATTGTTTCTTAATCTATGTGAAAACTACAAAACATCAAATAATAAAGAACAAAGAGAGTATATTTAATATGCGTTTATGCCTAACTTGTGAACGTTACTCATGGCAGGGTAGTTGAATGGTGAAGAGCTTAAGTTATAATTAAATGCTGCACTTTGATTGATGCTAAAAAAGTCTTCTATATAAGCTATATAGAATAATCGAATTGAATCTGCAATATTTTGAAGCAATAATGATGGAAACCAAACAAATAAAATAATAATAGAACTATAATATTGTATCACTTTTTCTTTTAACATTTTAACCGAACGAAACCAAATCCAAACCAAAATGATCTCATTTAAATTTCAACTATAGCTTTACAAGAACTGAATGAAGTCAATGAACCAATAATCCGAATGACAAAAACCTGAAATATCTACCTGAGACAGAGTAAATAATTTAGGGTTTTGTTTTTACAGGTAAGTGGGTTTAAAAATCAGAGCAAGAATGTGAAAAAAGAAAAGAAAACAATAAAATACTAGAAAAAACAAAAGAATGGGCATAGAGATAGCTCCGTTTGGTTAGAAGTTCTTCGGCATTTATAGTCATTTTCTATTTAAAACAAGTTTTCTCAATTTTTGGGTGACTTACCACACAATCTTTCCACAAATCTTCGACACGCATTTCACAAACAATATAGTATAGTTGATGCTATATCGCACACGCAAACTCTAACTTATAACATGTGTGGACAACTGATCAAAATGAAAAACTCGAATTGATCAATTTTCTGATAAATCATGGTACAAATAAGTGATCGGTTTCAATTTTTTTTTTATAAATCAATATTAGTTGATGCTAACTCTCGAACAGATTATAAGTGGCCCATTAATTAAGTCACGCGTCTTCGTCGCATTTCACATACGGGAATTTTAAGAATTACAATTCTCTCTATAACATTATTGCTAGATGATTCGCAGTACTCAGTTACATTTACTACCAACCGTCATCACCACAACTGGAAAATGTCAGAAACAATTGAATCATAATGACTGCTACATTCTATTTTCGTCCATATTCTCATCATTACTTTTTATAGTACAAGATATGGCTCTATCAATTTTTAATGTCTATTATGTGGGAGTGCTAAGTATGAATTCATCATCAGTTTGTTATCACTTAATCAGCAAAAAATGAAGATCGATCATAATGAAGTTACAGACACAGTAATGGTGGTGACGGTATTGATGATGATAATGATTTTGTGGCATGAAAAATGATTAGCTTCAATGCCTTTTCAATTGAAAGGAGCTTCATAGTTAATTATATGTTTCACCCAAAATCGGCGCTATACTTGAGACAAGCTCTACTCTTTCAACCGGTTGAGTAAAATTTACAAGTAATGCGCGTAGCATAAATCCTAGTACTGCATGTATATATGTTTTTTTTACTACTAATAATAAACCCTACTATAGTTATAGATAATGTTTTTACTAAAATTAGAAGTTAGAAATGTAATTAACAGGTGTTACACACGTTCACGTATGAAAACTAACTCCAAGTCACCAACACAATAGTCATACGTAGAAATAACCCACACATTTCCTCATACGTAGCTCAACAACTCTGATCTTAATTTCACATAGAAGCATAAATACTTATGAAAAAGGTTATATATATTTATTGTATTACGACTTGTTGGTCCGCAAGCTCCACGTATCATTCCACACCACGTTAACAGAACAAGGAAGCAGTATCGCGGTTCATTAGCAAATTCAATTCCATTAAATCGCCACTTTTGAACGTTCGTTGGAGTTAGTTGTATCCTTCTTCTCCTAAACATTATCCCCACCATTTTTTTTTAATATAAAACTCCCTAAAATATATATACGTCAATGCATCTCACCCTATTGTTTTATATTCATTCTCCTCCCTGTAAATTGGAGGAAACTTTTAACAACCAAAAAAAAAAAAAAAAAAAAAAAAAAAAAAAAAAAANAAAAAAAAAAAAAAAAAATTGGAGGAAACAATAATACGTATGCGACTTTTTTTTTTTTTTTTTGATAAAAGTTCTACGTATGCAATTTACTTATCGTGATTCCTTCATTACACAGCTGGGATAATACAAAAATATTATATTCCTTGTAAATCAGAAACTCATTGGAGAAATCGAAAGAGGAAAACATAACTTCGCCAGTGTAAATTCAAAATTTAAGAAGTACGAAAAATACCGACCATTTATCATATCAGACCAAAAGTGAAGAATAATCAGGATGCAAATATGATCCGGTTTACTTTTGTGGTCCGATGGGTTAACTTAACCGCCAAATTTTATATAAAAACATGTTTGATCGGATTTTCGGTCAAAACCGAATGAATGCATAGTTCGCTCACCTCCACAACAATAACCATTGGTACCATACCTACATTAATTATTAAACTGCCTCGTTCTCTGTGTAAAACTTTGCCTATAAATTCTATAGTCCCTCCAACTTTTTAGGCTATAAGCTATCTCTTTCTCTACATTAAACACTAAATCTCCTCTTCTTCTTTTTCTTTGTAGTCTTGTTACTTCTAATCACGTTTTAAAACCAAAAGACATACCATGAATACTGAGAATCACATTCAAAGTGACCAGATGAGCAATATTAATAATTCATCAATCGCCACCATTCATGTAACAAACACAAAAATCCCAAACTTCCTCTTATCAGTACGCCTCAAATACGTTAAACTTGGTTACCATTACCTCATCTCTAACGCCGTCTACATCCTCCTTCTCCCGGTCCTCCTCGCTGTAACCTCCTCCTTTAACCTCTCCGATCTCACTCTCTTATTCAACCACCTCCTCGATTTCCACTTCCTCTCTCTCACGCTTGTCGCTGCTCTTCTTATCTTCCTAACAACTCTCTACTTCACAACCCGTCCTCGCAAAATATTCCTCCTCGATTTCGCTTGCTACAAGCCCGATCCTTCTCTTATATGCACTCGAGAAACATTCATGGACCGGTCTCAACGTGTTGGTATCTTCACGCAAGACAACCTCGCTTTCCAACAAAAGATCCTCGAACGTTCCGGTCTTGGACAAAAGACTTACTTTCCGGAGGCTCTCTTACGCGTGCCACCTAATCCTTGTATGTCCGAAGCTAGGAAAGAAGCCGAGACCGTTATGTTTGGAGCTATAGACGCAGTGCTTGAGAAAACAGGTGTGAAGCCTAAGGATATTGGGATACTTGTGGTGAATTGTAGCTTGTTTAATCCGACGCCTTCACTATCGGCTATGATCGTGAATAAATATAAGCTTAGAGGAAACGTTTTGAGCTACAATCTTGGTGGAATGGGTTGTAGCGCTGGTCTTATCTCTATTGATCTCGCTAAACAGCTTCTTCAGGTAACTATTTATTAAATTCAATCCATCAGTTACAAACTTGCAACTTTTTTTTTTTTAACTCCATACTAAGATCGCTCTCAATAGGACCATTTAATAAGAAATAAGAATATCGTGACAAAAGTCAATACATTTTTTGGGTGGGAAGGATGGGACTTTTATAGTTTTCTTCACGTCATGTCATTATCTATTTAAAATTTTGGTTCCTGATTTTCATATGAAAGAATGGTAAAAATTCGTGCGCATGTACTGCTAATTAATATTATGAAGTTTGTGCCAGGCTTTTTTCCGTCTTTAGGTATGTGGTAGTTGTGGAAATTGAAAAACTATAGATTGTCTTAATAGCAATCTAGCAAGTACATAACATATTTATAATTGTAAAACTATAGATAGTCGTAATTAACAGCAACTAGCAAGTACATATCATTTTGTATAAATTTTATATGTGTATATAATACTTACAAACACTAGAGAGAACATATAAGTTACGGTCAATCCAAAGTGTGGTATGTTACGGACTTACGGTTGCATATATTTGCATAGTTAGTAGATCCTGTCGGAGTGTATATATAATTTCCCTTGGTGTTTTGTAAAACATTCAAGGTAAAATACAAAACTGATAGGTGACGTGTCATGCTTGCTTACCTATGTTTAATCGAGGAAAGGTTTGTTGAACAATATCACCAAAAAACACCAAAAACAACAGGTTTTGCAGGAGTATAGGTTTCATAAATCAATCAGTACACGTAAGATCTAACGTATGGTGGCATGTGTTCTGCGAGTTTCATTATATTAACTTTTATAACACTAAAAAATAGCAAAATTGTAAAACTGTAAAAACAGAATGATACAATTGTTAAAAAAAAACCAAAACTCCAAACTTTCGGAGTGAAATATTTCTAAATTCTTTTCGT
Organism: Noccaea bulbosa; assembly: GCA_900406535.1. Classification (NCBI taxonomy): domain Eukaryota; kingdom Viridiplantae; phylum Streptophyta; class Magnoliopsida; order Brassicales; family Brassicaceae; genus Noccaea; species Noccaea bulbosa. Next base: position 49,936 of record OVBJ01000273.1, read on the forward strand.
TACAATAACTGAAAATAAATCATGTTTTTTCGAATTTACGTGATTGGTTAAAAAAAAAAAAAAAAACACATGTGTTTAGATTCATGTGTCCCTAATTTTTCAATTGTGATCTCATGCAGGTCCAGCCAAATTCATATGCACTAGTTGTGAGCACAGAGAACATAACCCTAAACTGGTACTTAGGCAACGACCGATCAATGCTTCTCTCAAACTGCATTTTCAGAATGGGTGGCGCCGCCGTCCTTCTCTCTAACCGCTCCTCCGACCGCCGCCGCTCCAAATATCAACTCATCCACACCGTCCGTACACACAAAGGATCAGACAACAACGCCTTTAACTGCGTCTACCAACGCGAAGACAACAGCGGCGACAGCAACAAAATCGGTGTCTCACTTTCGAAAAACCTAATGGCCATCGCCGGAGAAGCGCTCAAGACGAACATAACCACTCTCGGACCGCTAGTCCTACCAATGTCCGAACAAATCCTCTTCTTCGCGACACTCGTGGCACGAAAAGTCTTTAAAGTCAAGAAAATCAAACCTTATATTCCGGATTTCAAGCTAGCATTCGAACACTTCTGCATCCACGCGGGAGGCAGAGCAGTGCTCGATGAGATTGAGAAGAATTTGGATCTTTCTGAGTGGCATATGGAGCCTTCAAGGATGACTTTGAACCGGTTTGGGAACACCTCGAGTAGCTCGCTGTGGTATGAGCTTGCGTATAGTGAGGCTAAAGGGAGGATCAAGAGAGGAGATAGGACTTGGCAGATTGCTTTTGGGTCAGGTTTTAAGTGTAACAGTGCGGTTTGGAGAGCTTTGACAAGTATTGATCCGTCCAAGGACAAGACTAATCCATGGATCGATGAGATTCATGAGTTTCCGGTTCCGGTTCCAAGGATATCTCTAGTCACATCTTCGTCGGAATCTCGATAGTTGCTTTTTTCGATCTTTGTTTTTTTTCTTTCAAAAAAATGTAATATGATTCGCATCACACGTCTCATTATTATCTTATCAATCTCAATTTCTTGTAGATAGATCCACATTCTTTTATACACGTCTCATTTTTCCTTATCTCAAATGCAAAAAATATTTGCCAAGAAAAAAAACCACACATCGCAATTATCTTGCAAAAATAAGTAAGACTCACAAAATATAGTGAAATATGTTTGGTTCTAAATTAAAATAAAATAAAATAAAGAAAGGATGATACAATGAATGGTGTCTACAATTCAAATGATACAATGAAAGGTTACAAACAAATTACAAGAAACCATTTCACGACCTATAGTTCTGTGATTCCCATAAAGCTTTAGACCCTAATCGTTGGCCTTGGCCATGAATCAAATCTTACGAGACTCGGACCAAATCTTGTCTCTTAAATCCCTAAAGCCTAATGAATCGTTAACTTAAAAAGACTTGAGGCCAATCTGAAATCTTATCTCTTTAAAGATTCAGAGGCTTGAGCTTGGATAAGAAGTGGACGGACCTGTAGGAGATTTACTCTTTGTCCGTGAAAGAATCATTTCATGGAGCTCTCCAGCGTTTAGACGGTCTAAAGGAGACTCCTCCGTGCAGCGCTGAAACAAGTCGATAAGAAATCTCATTGTGTCCAAGTCAGATTCAGTCAGGTCAAACTCTTCACGGAGCTTGTTGGCTGCTGATTCATCTTCCTCTGTTTCAGAGATCAGCGTCTCTAGCTTCTCTGGTAGTTTCGGTCTTTTCCCCTTCTGATAAAAAGTAACAAAAAGGAACAAACTTGTTAGTTTGTCATAGATCATGATGCAAGTGTAAAAGACGATCTCTCACTCTTTCTCTGATAGTAAAAAGTGAGACAAACCTGTAGAGATTCATGAATCTGAAGCTCGGATGAATCGAAATATGGAATTTGTAGTGTCAATAGTTCGAAGATTAGGCACCCGAATGACCAGATATCCACTTCCTGAGAAAACAATACACGAGCAGCAAACTCATCATAATCGAGAAGATGAAGAAAAGATAAAACTTTGATGAACAATAGAGAAACGTACAAGTCCGTAAAAGTTCCGTTCGTGCATTGCTCTGAAGACTTCAGGGGACATCCATCGTGGCGTGCCGACACAGATATTAGGAGGAGGTATTCCCACATGGCCAATACAGCAACCGTGCAAGTGAGACCTAAGCGGGACAGCTCTATCGAAATCACAAAGCTTCACAACTGGTTCTCCGTTTTCTCTTTCATTTTCAAGATCGATCAAAACGTTTTCGCTTTTTATGTCACGGTGGATTATATCCTTCGAGTGCAGCTCCATTAAAGCCTCTGAGATCGCTCTTGCGATAGACATGGCTAGATCCATCGGTACATGGTGCTTACCAGCTTCAGAAAGCTTCTCAATGTGACCCTGTAGAAAGATAACCATGATGAGGATTTTTGTTCATGTAACAGAGACTTTACATATGGGAATGACAAAAAAAAATGTGAATGCTACCTTCAGAGATCCTCCTTCTATGTGTTCCATCAGAATAGAAGACTGCAATACGCGTCGATGTTCGTTTCCATTTTCTGATGTTATCCACTTGGAAGATATCTCATGTCCATATAACTCCACGATACAGTCATGTTTCAAGGCTCCTAAAATCCGCACTTCTCCTAAGCAAGTATACTCAAAAGTCCTAATGTCATCTACGGAAGCTCCACGAACCTCTAATGTACGCATCTGAGAAAAGAAAAAAAATATAAGAAACAATTCAGCAAGTTCACTCAAACCTGAGCTGGAGAAAAAGGTAAATACTGACCTTCACAGCTGCTTCAGTGGAGCCAAGCTTGCATCGGATAAGGCTGCTATTAGCTCTTTCTACTCCTTTGGCCGTTGACAGAGAAGAAAAAGAACATCCGGGTTCCAAATTTGCTTCTGTGCGAATGGATTCATTGAGCCGATTAAGTGGAATGTACCTAGCAATCAGAATATACAACAAAGAGATTGGTCATTCATCACAAAACTGTATTCTATCTGCAAAGCAACTGTCCATGAGAAAGGTCATATATAGAAACAATTGAAGACAAAGAGAATTTAAACGCAGTTGGCTATGTGTTTGTTTGTATACAACTGCACATTCGGTACCCCTAATCTCTACACTTGAAAATATCACATCATTGACAATGAAAGAAAATATCGGTATGCTATGCATTGAAGGAGAATCAGCTAAGGGTAAAGAATCTAGAAGACAGCAGACGATATATTGGAAAATAGAGAGTCGGAAAAATGTCATACCGGCAGAAATATTCTTGATCTGTATCTTCCCTGATATCATGAGGACGGCAAGCATCAACTACCATACGGACCCATGAGGAACCTCGCTTTACAGGAACAATGTTCCAGGCATGTGGCATGAAATCTAGATAACCTCTAACAAGCTCACAAGGCACCGGGGGTTCCATACGATCACAAAGGTACTAGAAACAAGAAAAAATAATAAGTTTTAGCAATTCACTAAAGAAAACAAAAGAGTTCAGATATCCTAAAGCATAAGATTAATTTGAGTACCTTCATGAGCAAGGCTCTGTGCCTACAGATGCCAAATTGCAGTTTCCCTAGAGGAACCACAATAGAGTTCCGTTTGGACTTGATAAAACGCAAGGATTTTTCACACACATCAGAAAAAACGACATCTTCAGCTGTCGTTGAAACCTGTTTGTTGAGGGCAGCCAAGTCGTCTTGATTCCCGGTCAAACAGGTGCAAATAAAGGGCTTCTGGTAGTTTGTACCAGACACTGCCTTTCGTGTTCTTTCAACAATATTGGTTCTGTCACTCCCCCCAAAGTGATCTGACACAAAAAGGGCAAGATGTGATGCAAACTGCAAGTAGTCAATGGAAGCTTGATCTCCATCTGTAGTTAAACAGTTCAATTTCTTCAATCTATCTACCGAGGCTCGAGCAGAGAGAGTGATTGCATCCAACATCTCATCCTTTGCTCTTCAAACATAACAAAAAAAAAAAAAGGCAAAGTAAGCTTTACCCCTGGATAGATATAAATGATTGTTCCAGTCAATCTAGCTAAGAATTATAGTAATTACCTGTCCAAGAGAATGACTTCACGTGAATCAAGAGGCAAAATTTCCTCATAACTACTAAGAGCCATAAAAGGTCTATCCCGTCCCGCATCAAAAAATCCATCAGGAAGAGAATCTTCTGTGCTGCAAAATGAGTTGGTGCTGTATTTGTGCGACATATTAGCAATATCGGTAGATGGCCTATGGCATTTGGAACCTTTTGGGTTATCTAGATACTTATCACTGCATCTCTTCGACTTGTGATTTGGTTTCTTTCTCTCTGAAGAAGAATTATAGTCTGCAGTAACCACTGTATCTCCTGAAGAGGGAGAAGATGCCTTGCTCTCACAACACTCCTTGATATCTCTTTCACTCATTGATTGAGTTTCCACACATGGGGAATTCTCGGAAACTAAAGCCGCTTTCAAACTGCTCTCTTCCTCTTCAGAAGTAATGACAGAATCTTCTACTTCAGCCTCTTGTAACAGTTTAGAGTCATCCAAGGAGGTGCCATCAACGGAACCTTTGCCAGTGTTGTGGGACACATTCATGCCCTGTTTCCCAGTTTCTTCGACTATGTCCATCTTCAGATTTAATCCCACCGGAGGGACTTCACCTTTCCACTTCCTGCTGTTGTTCAAGCGCTCTTGCCTTGCCCTTTGCTGGAAGTAATGCTGTCTCCGCTTCCATCTCTTACTTGATTTTCGATTCGAGAAGCATCTACTGATAGAAGAGACGCCAGTTGACACTGGGCTACGGTGGGAGCCTGCATTTATGTGAAAAAAGGAAACAGAGTATACATCATTCAGAAAGACAAATAAAAGTTAAAAAGAACGAAGTATCAAAACTCTCAGTTTTATCAGGCATACAAAGTACAGACGGAAAGGAAATATATAATAAACTCTCACCTTTATGAGGAACACTTATGGTGTTGTTCTCATACGGGGTTTCGTATACATCCATTTCAACCATAGAGCTGCTACAAGTATCAACTCCCATCTCTTCATAGTTTCCTCCCAAATTACATTGTATCCAATCGGGAATACAGCAATAACTCGAGAGCTTATTGTACTTGAAACAAACAGAAAATTCAAAAAGCTCTGTCAGATCAGAGAGTATATATCCAAATATTACAGCAATGTAGTGCTAAATCAGAGAGAAAAGTACCTGTAAATTCAAAATATGAAGCCTAGGCATCAAGCTTAGATCGAGAGGATCCAGAGTTGTCAATCGGTTGTTTGATACGTCCAGGCTTTCTAAGTTTTGTAATAAAGCTAAAACCGGTGGTAGCTCCATCAGCCTGTTGTGAGCAACCTTCAAGAACATTAACGAACTCAGATAACTTATCTCGTTTGGCAAACTCTTGATCTTGTTGAAGGAGAGATCCAGATACTCCAGACTCTTAAGACATCCAATCTCCGCGGGAAGATATCTACAACAAGAGTGAGGAGAAAAAGTTCAATACAGTCCACCAGAATTTGAAGCAACGTGTAGGAATATATTAACTATGCCCAATCCAAAAACCCAACGCAGATTAAGAAAAAAAAGAAATCTTCATAGCAATCTAGATATCAAAAGTAAGAAAGCAAATAAACTAACTACACGCATGTTATATACACCGCAATAAGCAGCAACAAAACGTATCACGATCAATAGTCTTCTAACTTACGTTTCCTGGAAATCCTACACGGACCCACAACCGAAACTGTCAAAAGGCACCATCAGTTTGAGTAATCAATGCTACGTAGCAAAGCAAGCTGAGAAGCCCAGGAGATAAGGCATTAAGAAGCTGGAACTGAAGCAATAGAAGATAAAAGGCGTAGCTTTTACCTGATGGAGAAGTGACAAACAGAGAGCCTCGTCAAGGACTTGAGACCAGAAATCTCGCTCAAGAGGGTCAAAGCAGAAGACCGTTTGGGGACTTTAGTAAGCTCGAGCTCCTTCAATCCCTTAAGCTTGTCCCACGACAAGCCGTCTCCAAAACCTGGTGACGATAGCTTCACCTGAAGATACTCTAAATCCACCAAATTCCCTAACTCGGGCGGAAAAAGGTCGATCTCGTTACTGAAAAACTTGAGCGTCCGCAACCTCCCAAGCCCTCCAATCGACTTCGGAATCAAATTGAACACATTTCGGAACAAGTAGAGACCCTTCACCGAATCATCCGCATTACCCAGAAGAGAAAACTCCAGATTTTGACCGGAAACATCAACCACCGACTCATCATCTAAACTTATAACGCTACTAATGGTAGAATCACTCTCGTGACCTCCATCAATGTCCGCATCCTCGGTTAAATTAGCAGGCTTTTGGTTCTTCCCTTCCATTTCGCCGCGCCCGATAGCCTCCATTGAAGTACAACACGAATCAGAGACCTCCACTGGATCTCGTCGCAGCAATTGAGAAGGCCGAAAAACCCAAATCGGAGAAATTCAAAGCTAGAAAGTGAATAATATAGGTTAGGCTCGCGGAAGCTCACAGCGAAAGAGGAGATCTGTGAGGTGAGTGCGAGAATTTAAATTATAATTGAACATAAAGAGAAGGAATCCCGAGAAGATGAATCGAGGCCAGAAGCGATGGAGAGAGGGAGGCGCTCAAAATCATCGACGGGGATAGAAGTTGATAGAGAGAGAGAGAGAGAAACCCTAGATTCTCGACAAGACGTATCAGAGATGTACAACGTATCTGAAAATTGTAAAATCTACATTGTTTTATTGGTATTTTAATACCGACAGTATTATGAATCCATTCACGCGCTTAGGACAAAAGTGAAAAGTAACAATTTCAAAATGGTAAGTTTCCCTTTCTGTAATACTAATATTGATTTAGCTTTTCGATGTTAAAATTACTACATATGGCGGAAATCAAGCAAGTATGGGGAGGGACTGAGAGAGTTTTCCAAGAGTATTTGTTAAGTATTTGTACATATCATACAAATTTAAGGTATGCATCATACGCTCAGACTCAACAGAAATTCCATTCGTTATTACACGACAGAGGGAGTTACCTATTGGATTTAAATTTAACTAACACCTTTCAATCTAAAATAAAATAAAATTTGGGGAATAATTACGTCTTTTTAGTACATTATATTTTTTGAACCCTAAACCGTATAAATATATATATACATACATAGGCCACTCTCCTATATCGAAAAATACTAAGGATCAAAGACGATTCTCTGCTCGCTCAACTCTTGCACCTTCTCTTTCACATCCACTTCTTCTCCTATTCCGTCTTCTATCTGTTTCTGCAGATAATCCCGTTAGGAAGATCAAACTCAATTCTAGTGAACGATCATAAGTTACGAATCCTAGCAATTAAACGCATTAAAATTAATATGCCCTTTTAGCAGACGATGATGATTCAGAGGTCATGTCAAAATATAGATAGGCGAAGATTCTCAAATTGTGTTTTTGCATTAGTTGGATGGAACTAGGTACTTACTTCAATTTGGCGTGGCACTGGGAATAAGTTGATGGCGTCTGGATTAAAACTGAACCCGCTACGAACAAAAACAAAGGTGAAAGAGGAATGAGATCGGTGTGTTGTTTGTCACATCGTGATGAAAAAGTAGAGAGAGATAAGGAGTGAAAGTGTGTGTAGTACCATCGGGAAAAAGCAAGTTGCCAAACGTATGGAATAAAGAACTCTTCTGGGTGGCTCTCTTGTTCATATGAGAAATGAAGTTGAGTAAACATCTGCGGTAATAACAGAGAAGCATTGGAAGAAAGATATGAGCTTTAAGAATCGTAGCGAAAGCAAAATTTCTATCAGTGATTGACTGATGATTATCTGTAACAAGTTGTTTTCACCTTCATGCCTTCCCCTCGCCAAGACCGGCAATTGTTAATGATGAATTGAAGAACTTTCTGCACTGACCATTCTCGATCCGATCTTTCTAAGTCCATGCGGCTATTGAAAAAGTCTAACACCTAAATCAGACAGAAAAATGATGATCGGTTAGGCAAGTGAGAAACAAACAGATCAATCAGTAACTCTGTTCCTTCTGGAATTTTAAAAACTTAAAGCTTATGGAGCGTACTGTGTATATATTCTCGACTAACTCATGGAAACGCGGATGGTTCTTGAAAGGTTGGAACACTTCTTGCCGATGCATAATTGCATAGACAATCTGCAGAAACCAGAATTCACAGACTGATACAGAGCGTGGAAACACCGGAAAGGTTTAAAACGACAATGTGATACCTCAGGATTTCGTGGCAATGCGTATGTCAAAATTGCATTTAATATATCAAGGACAAGTCTGAGGAAATCAGTAAAGATCTGCAGCTCTGCTGCCTGCAGTTGGTAAAATACATATTAAAAAAAGCAGAAATTAAGGAATAGCAAACGATCTGCTGGAATATACTGTGTGCATGAACTGACTATGTCATACCAGATCTTCTGAAACGCCATTATCCTCTTCTGACAAGCTTATTTTGATACTCTGCAGCTTCTCACCTGTCAAGTCTGATAACTTGTTATACCTGTGTTAAGCAATCCATGTTCAGTTAAATAGGAACCGTAATGAGAATGATACTATACAAAAAAAAAAAAAAAAAAAAAAAAAAAAAAAAAAAAAAAAAAAAAAAAAAAAGATAGAAAAAAATAGCAAAATCATACAAGACAAGGAATTAATTGCATACTTTCGAGAAAGCATGTAGAAAAGGCTGACAAGCCTCTGTGAGGCATATGCACTTAAATGATGGGCATGAGGTGCCATGTTAGCCAAGGTTGCAAGGCACGTAGTCTGCAGATACACATCCTGTAACATCCCAAGAAACTAAATTTGTCACAAAAGTTCATTCTAGTTTTTATAGACCACAATCCTATTTTTTCCAAATAAATGGCCATTTAATATATAAGAAAGGCACAACACCACCAACCCTAAACCGAAAGGGATTTATATCTAAAGTGCCCGATGTCTGATACATCTTCAAATAAATTTCAGTTTCCAATATATTTTCTGCTGTCATAAGAGTTACAATATTTGGATAAAGATTTTCACTTGACATCAGTTTTTTAAAGCTGGACCTACCCAAACGGCCAAACTAAGAAGAAATACATCTGTAACACTACACATCTTCATTGCTACGATACAAATCTAAAGCCATACCCGAAGTTTAGATAGGTTATGCTGCACTGTTCTTATGAGAATAATGACCATCAAGGAACCAAGAGACGTCTGGTGAAGGAGATGCTCCTTGTACCATGGAACGTTAGGCAGTATCTATTCAAATGAAACGTAATCAGGAAAAGATAGTGAAATTCATAAATAATCATTTCAATCCTACAATTGGAAACGGCGTGTACCATCTTGTGAACGCTTGAATTGAAAGATGAATCCTGACTGAGTATGAGAAGTACAATTAGCATCATATATATTTGATTGGATGATGTTCTCCTTGAAGCGTTATACAACGTTTCCAGAATGGGCATCAACTGTCCATCACCATATATATTTTTTAAACCATATGAAACCATAAGGACTTTACGTCAACAGGACACAGTCCAGGATTAACAAAACTGAGGAATGGATTTATACTTTTAAGGATAATGGAACAAAAGAAATGAAACAGGCACACTGAGTGAAGTTTATGAATCATACCATAGTATCCAAATCAGTTCGCACCAAAACATACTCCTTGAAGTCAGAGTTCCCTTGCAACAGTGAGTAGAGAAGCAAGACAGCGCCCTCATCAGCCAAACACCTAAATTGCCAGATTGTGTTATTAGCCAATAGCCAGCAGCAAGGAACTTATTGAATTAAGAATTTGATACAGGAGCAAACTTCTCTGTGAAACCAAAAACAAGTTATTGTAGAGAAAAAGCTCAAAAAAATACCACTTACATGCCAAGAGTATCAAATAACGAAGCAAATGGTATCCGAACATGTGGACCAGGGTTGGCATTTCCCTCCACATCTGAGCGGTCAACTACAATCAGGGTAACAATTTAGATATACACATAGGGCTCACTCTACTAAGAAAGATAAAGAAAAGACGGAAAAACAACTCTCACATTCGACATCTCTAGCATTTGCTAGAGCCTTGCTAAAAGTATTCCCAGAGGAAAATAGATGCACTTTAGAAACTGATTCTGAAGTAGCACTGTCATCACTTTTATCCGTCATAGACTCATCACTCATGATAGCCTTGTGGTAGTTAGTGAGGATAAGCAAAACATGAAGACTGCACTCAGCTAGTGGATTTTTAGATCCGTCACCACTGTTTTTTACAAGATAGTTCAAAGGCAGGAGCACAAATGTCGCTGCATATGCAAAAGAAAAGTTCTGATCAATACACGGAATGTTTTACGAAGCTAAGTAGGAAAACATAATGTAACAGAAAGGCAATAACAAAAGGGTCAACACAGACAAGTTAGCACAATAATAGGACATGCATGAAATCGTACGAATACCTACCAGCTGCAGAACCAACTCTTTCCAAAATTCCTGGTGAATCTCCATCAGAATATAAATATGGTTTTGCATTTGGAGGAGTACGATGTCGAGAAATATAATTATGTAGCAATCTTCTGACGGCCAGACAAACTAGAGACTTTTCCTGGAAATTGTTGAAGCAAAATAGAAGGCGTAAATTGATAGGGAGCTAAATCTATGCAAAAGAAAAGAGTAACTAATAAAATTTGTTACCTGCGCCATTGCTGCATCAATAAAAGGGTTTGCATCTCTTGGTCCAGATGATGGTATGGAGAGAAGCTGTGTCGACATTGTAACAAGTATGAAGTTCAGAAGTTCCTGATGTAGAACATACGAGTTGGGACTTGCCAAAAAAATGATGAAAATCAATCAGGAGAATGGAACATTTAATACTGAAATTGAAAAGGATTGATGAAATCTAGAAAAAGCATGGCATACCTCACTTCAGTTGATCCAATGAAGCTCAGCACACTATGCATGACAAAATTCTGGATGTCTTGATCTGCCATTAATACATTCTTAGTAAGCCAAAATTACAGTTACCTTAATGCTGGAAATAAGTTAGAGGTATTAGAGAGTCATTACCCATTACAAAGCCATGTGGAACTGGCTCACTTTCGTCCAGAGATAGATGCAACTCCTCGAGGCTGCCACTTTTTCCATTCTCAATCAAATGCTTCAAAAAGACGGATGAAATATATGTTGCATTAACAGCTTTCTTATAGATAGAAGACTGAGCATGAGCATCAGAAGGTTGGAGAAGCTCTTGCAAACACCACGAAAGATGAATCAATAGTTTAGCAAGGTGCCTAGTGTAGCCATTGCTTTGTGCTGCAAAAGGAGACACCGACAAATATCATCAAACTTCAAAATATCCTCCTACTTTCACTAGGTCGTCATTAACATTCAATATATCTTATGCTCATAGTGAATTCGACAAGACATCCTCTGTAATCCTAACCCATATACAGAATTACAATCAGTAGTAGCACAGTATAAAACCAACCAATTCCATCTCGACAAAACGTTTTGCTATTTCGGTTAAAGAAGAAGATAATCCATGGAGGGAGGATACAGCAAAACAGACTTAGAATTCAACACACTGTGGATGAGAATCACTAACCGAAAAGTTCACAGGCTTGGTGAACCCGTTCACTTGGCCACCGAGAACTCAACGGAAGCTCAAGTAGCTTGTTCCAGAAATCAGACGCCAACGGAAACGATTTCTCCCCGACGAAAGTTGCAATGAGATATTCCGCCACCGAGACATCATCACCACCGGTGTTTCTCGGCGTTGATGGCACACCTCCCATGTCCCCTAGGCCCTGCGCGCGCTTCCGGTGATCGACCTCGCCGATCCAAAATAGACCGAGTCAATTGATCGCTTCCTCCGAGTCGGTTCCAATTAAGATCAACAGCATTCCCAACTAAGAAATGAACAATGCAAAGAACCTTCTCTGGTCTGTCTGTCCTCTGGATCTAAATCTGAGAGAAATTGAAGATTCAAACTGAAAACGAAATGCTTCGATGTGAAGGGTTTAGAGGAAAAAAGAGAGAGAGAGAGGGGACGCGTTGTTTTTTATTTATTTTTCTAATAATCTCCCTACGTAATTCTTATTTCAGAATCAATTTTCTGAAGACAAACAATTTAACGACTAAATGCTACGATTAAATTTTCTGATTATATGCTTGGTAGTTGCAATATTTCCATCAACACTTCCATTTTTTCAAAAAATAATGTTATAATTTCCTAATTTCTAAAGCTACATGCTACAATGCTACGTGCTACCAAATCAATTCCCACCAAATCCTCATTAATATGCGTCAAATACTTTATGGGATCATACGTTTTCTCTTTTCTTTTTGTGCAAGAGGGCCACAACTTTATTTATTTTCTACATAGATTAATTTCCAAAACCCAACTCTTTTTTTCTCTCTCTGTTAAAACATGACTTACTACTTATACATTTTTTTCCTAATTAATCCCACGAAGTCTTTACTTTCATTTCTAAGTACAAGTCTACGTGGGTGGAAGAAAAAAGAGACAAGAAAACGGGTTTGGGATAATTCAAACGAGATTGAGTCAAATTGATAAAGCTACCGTCTTTGAACCGTCGGTTGTCGGTGGAGTGGAATGTGGCCGAATCTCCTTTGTTTTTGACAAAATTTCATGCCCATACACTTTATTGGGCTCAAATAAATTTAGTTTGGGCCAATTAATTTTCTGAGAATCCCTACGCAAATTATGCGGTATTAGGAGCCTTTCTCGTTGAAACAATTTAGAATAAAAAATAAAATAAAAATCTCTCAAATAAAAGAGGATAAACAACAAACGAGGTGGATTTTCTGAGCAGCGCAAGCAAACACACAAGGAACACTAAATTTCTCTTTTTAAGTCTTGTATCAAAAACTGGATAATGATCATGATGCAACAAACAAATGCCCTACGAACTCTTCGATACTTCCTTGAAAATGCGAGGGAGAATCTCATGTGCGCCGATATCCAGTGCTTGCGGATCCCTGAAATCACAAAACCATTTAATAAAAGGGATCAAAAGTTTGAATCTTTACTACATCTATATACTGTATATGCACCCACGAAGAAGACAACAGCTTCTGTGTAGTCATAACTCATAAAAGTGTGAGAGAGAAAAAAAGAACCTGCATAAAGTGTGCCCTTTTTCTTTCGAGCTAATAATGAACCAAACATTCCGAATACGAGGAGATTCAAACTGAACGAAGATTCCATCGTTTTGTCCGAGTTTCCACTTCCTCGAGCCTTGACCTTTCCACACCTGCCAGACAAGATTTCATTCATCCCTACTTAGCATATAACCAGAAAAAAAAGAGAAGACTTTTAGGAATGCAAAAGAAGATAGATTTGATTCACCTGTGGATAAGATATACTGCTCTTTGGTGTTACTAAGCAAGCAGCTTTGGAAAAAGACTCTTCTGCGTACTGCCTCAGATATGTAAAGCAGTTACTGTGTGTGTCCGGTGACTCAAAAGCCTGTAGTTAGAACAAGTAGTTTTAGCAGACAAATAAAAAAAACTCGTAAGATCTATAAGTTGGCTCATGACCTTCTTTAATACCTTATCGATGTTGACTACTGGTGCGTACTTATCGGTTTGTGTTTTGTCTTTGTCAAGAAGGAAATAGACTCTGTTATCGACTTTAGATGTCTCGTGCCACGACTTCACAGCTGTTTCCATGGTCTCAACAAGAAAAGAAAACATCTCTTTCCAACTCTCTTCAGCTCCATAGTTTGCAGACTGCAAGTGTTTGTTCATATGGAGACGGTCAGTTTCAGAACCTGAGATGATTAAGCAAACGCAGGGAAGCTTATACTGATTCAACGTATTTTTCACTTGGAGCAAACAGAAACTAACCAGTTCAGATTTAAAGCTTTCAAGATGCTTGGCCACGTTGACGTTAGATTTCAAATTCTCGAGTTCTTGAGCTATCTGTTTCTCCTTCTGCAACTGACCGAGCCTCTTGATCTTTCTAGCAACTTCTGCGCTCCGGGGGTTGTACTCTAGAGCCTTTTCAAATGCAGCCAAGGCCTGTCACAATCATCAAACAGATCTTAACTACCACGATTACAGCTTCGTAATATAAAAATAAATATAAAAGGAAGGAGAAATTCTTTTTACATCTTCGTATTTTTCCATGGCTTCAAGCACAGAACCTTTCCTGAAGTAGCCCTGAAGAAGATTAGATCAGCTGTTAACATAAAGATAGAAGAGAAACCAAATAACAAAACAGTCTCTTTGTTTCGATTTACCTTCTCCCATTGAGGGTTGAGTTTGATGGTTGTCTCTGCATCAGCTAAGGCTTTGCTAAGCTTAACTAGACTCAAGAATGCAGCAGCTCGGTTACTACACCAGAGAGTGAAAAACTTTAGTAATCCAATTTATAGTATGCTGCTCTCAACTCAAAAACCCTTCAATTTTTAGTGTTCCAAATCAGAGTTGGATCTTCTGAAAACATAACCCAAATGTTGTAAGATCTTTAGGATCAAACAATTCAAGGTAAGAAAAGCCTCGCATTTCCACCTAAACAATCTCATTCTCAGGTCTAACATGTCACAAGAGAGATCGTATAAGAAGACGCGACGCAGCTCAAATCAATTTTTTGAAGGAAACCCAACGATTAATCTCGGATATTACTAAAAAAAAGTCATTTTTGATCGAAACCCAATAGGAGTCGTAAAACTGCGAAAAGTGTAGAAGTAATCTGGAGAAACCTGTAAAGAGTAGCGTTAGAAGGATCGAGCTTGATGGCTTGAGTATAGAGAGCTGCAGCTTTAAGGTAGTTCCCAGCTTTGAAGAACTCGTTCCCTTTATCCTTGAGAGATTTCTCCGCTGCTCCACCATTGGACCCTGATTCCGCCACTCTCTCCGCCATATTCTTCCAGGTTTGTCAGAAAGCCAAAGAACCACCAATCGCAGGTAAACTATGCTGAATTTTTTCTCTGTTTGTGCTTTTCTATTAGGGTTTATCGAGTCGAGAAGGGAAAATGAAGAAGACAAATTGTAAGACTTCTGTTTCGGGAAATTTTTGGAAGAAAGAAAAGATAATAATATTATTTTTATTTTTTTCATCTGATTTAACTCTCTAAACCTCCTCAAGTACAAATCATGATCAGGCTGAATCACCTCCTACTTCCGAGTTTAACTCAGACCGGGTCAGATTCAAAATAGGTCAAGTCGGTCTTCAAAGGAACCGGGCAGGGACGATTACACTACAACTATGGGCCTATAATATTTGCGCCCAGAAATTAACCGTTTATAATGAGCCGGGCCTGTTAACGAGTTTCAACAAACGAACAGTTATGTTGTTTTTTCTTAATAACCCATACAAAAAAAAAAAAAAAAAAAAATTTAATTACTCCCACTGAAAAAGTATTACAGAAGAAGCATACAGTTTTTTTTTTTTTTTGGTCAAAAGAAGCATACAGTTAAAAAAAGAAAAAAAGAGAGCCACTTCATCCTAAATTCCTAATTTTACAAAACGCCCAAACAGCTGTGTAATAAAAAAACCACTGTCAGGGACTTTAGGAGAGGGTTCTCTTTACTATATATATATATACAATTATTTTTTTCACTTGTAGTATTTATTTACATGTAAACAAAATAATTTTGTAATTCCTTTTGAAACCCCTAACTTGAGGTTTAAGCAACTGAGATGCATCTGCGGTGACCCACATTTCTTCTCACCTTCTGTGGTTTGGTCTCTTCTCTCCATACATTTCCAATGTCTTGAGCGATGATAACGGCGTCTGCTGATGCACCGGCCAATCCTTTTCTCGTGAATCCGGCCGCATATATACCCGATTTACCTTTCCACGCGTTTGGAAACGGCGATTTCGGAAATCCATTCTTCGAAAAGAATTCACTTTCCTGTTTATTCAAAAAAATACAACGGAATTTAGTTATCTTGTTTCACAAGAAACATAATCTCACTGCATGCGTCAAAAGAATCTTTAAATATATTTTCTCACCTGAAGCCAAGAAGGGACGTTGCTGCGATAACCGGTGGCGAGAACCACGGCGTCGATATCTAGCTTCTGGCCATCTACGAGCTCCACGTGGTAACGTGAGAACCGTTTGATTGCAGGGACAATTTCTATGTCGCCGGACTTTATCTTCTCTAGAGCACCGATGTCGAGAACCGGCGTCTTTCCCGTCTTGATTTTGAGCTCCATTGGACCGATGCTGGGCCTCTTGAGCCCATACTTTGCTAAGCTCCCTAGAGCCAGCCACGATAAGATCAAGAGAAGTTTGTCTACGAGCCAGAGTGGTAGCCACTTCATCATCATCATTGAGATTCCGAATGTTGATTTTCCCATAATTTCCCTCGGTAACACATGAACCTGATCCATAAGAAAAACACAAGAACACGTTTAGCTTAAGGTTTCAAACTCTATGAAGTAGATCACTAACTTTTTAAGGAAAATGCTAGTTTTTGTCTTGTCACAAAACTTAGCTTAATAATATATAGAAGTTTCAAAATACATATTCAATAAATCTCACGTGTTTGTAAAAATAAAATAAAATAAAAACATTTTACATTTTTTTGGCTTACCGAGCTTCGAACCACCATTGAAGGCATAGCATTGTGATTAGCAAGATCAAGCGAGACTTCCATGCCGGAGTTTCCACATCCGACGACAAGAACTCTCTTCCCTCTATATTTATCGCCTGACTTATACTCACAAGCGTGAATCACTTCTCCGTCAAACTCCGTCGTAAGCCCATTAATCTCCGGCACAACACGCTCGGCGTTTTCTCCTGTCGCCACCACCAACCACCGGCATATATATTCCATCTCTTCTCCGGCTGCCGTCATCGAGCTCGTCCTAACCCGCCACATCCCGCTGGTTTCGTCAAACCGAGCAGATTCGACGCATGTATTGAACTCCGGTTTGATTTCGAACCGGTTTACGTACGACTCAAGGTAATCGATGAACTGTCGTTTTGTTGGGTATTCAGGGTAGTGATCCGGGAAGGGCATTTTCGGTAATTGACAGAATTTCTTGGGCAGGTGAAGCTTGAGTCTGTCGTAGGTTCGTTTTTGCCATAGTGAAGCGATGCAATCTGATCTCTCGACCACGACGAATGGGACTTCTTGATCACGGAGACAAGCCGCTGTAGCTAAACCGGATGGACCGGCTCCGACGATAACCGGACCGTTTACCCAAATACACCGTCGGTCTGAGAAATACTCTTCACTTCCCATGAGTCTAAACCTATTCTCCATTTTTTTGGAAGTATAGGGGTGGGTTTTGATCGATTCGAAAGTATATGTACTGAGAGTGAATGTTTATCTTCTGTTTGTTATATGAGAAATGAAATCTATCTGTTTGGATTTGGAGTGAGAAAACTGCGTGTGTGTATATATAGGAGTCGAATAATGAGACTGCATGTGGTTTGCGGGTTCTTTGGATTAATTAATTTTAATTGGTATTTTTTTATATATCAGTGTGAATAATTTGTATGCAATATTTTATCTGGACCTAACTTTTGTCATATGCTTCTGCTTAAAATGCAAAATAATTTAACATTATTTAGACCTTTTCTATATAAAATGGAATTATTCGATTCTCTTATTGCATTCTTTCTTTTTTTTTGTGCGACTTTGGTTAGTGAAGAGTCTCACAAAAATCACTAACCATTTGCCGTCTTTGTTTATATTTGTTGGTGATTGATCACTTCATCGTAATATGATTACTGCTTCTCATCGGTTTTTGTTACAAATTTTACTTGGAATTTAGTGATGTGGAAGAGTAATAAATTGGAGGCTGGACCAAATGATAATGAGTGATAGATACATCATCTAAAATTTGATCGTTTGGTCCAATCCATGAGCTTCGCTGTATATGATTTACGCAAACCAAATTGATGAGTTTCAGACTTTTAATAATACTTATGATAGGTTTATATATGAAAATATATATATATACGCATGACATTTTTATTTTTTTGAACCAATTTAAATGTGTTTATCAAAATCAGAATTTGATATGTTCATTTTCTTCGGTGATTGCATTATATAAACCGTATAGATTTCGTTTCAGGAAATGCGGTTATATCAAAAGACATCCAATGACTTGAAAACATATGAAGAAATTATAGTGGAAACCAAACTACCATAAAAAAGTTGTGTATATATAATATAGGGTTTTGTGCAAAAAAAACCCGCGAACTAAATTTTTTTTGCAAATTAAACCATCAATTATATTACGTGCAAGTCAATCCCCTGAACTCCAAAGTCACCCGCTATATAGGCCCTGACTATATTTGTCACAAATTTTAAAATATTTTATGCAAAATAACCCGCGAACTATTTTTTTTTTGCAAATTTAACCTTCAACTTAAAAAAAT
>OVBJ01000274.1:0-44004 GCA_900406535.1 Noccaea bulbosa
ATTATCCCAAAATATATTCAATGTGGGATTTTTAACAATTTTAGAGATTTGCTTCATTTAAAAAAATTCAAACCATAGCATATGTAGAAAAAACTAATTTTCTTTTATTATATATATTGATGTGATGATATAGTTTATTTTTGAAAAGTAAAATTAAACAAAAATGATAGGAGAATAAATTAATTTTTGAACAATTAATATAATACAATTAAAATAGAATATTCTATATTTTACTGATTGATTGACTCATAAATTTCGTCACTACCAAATAAGGAAATAGAAATAAAGTAATTTTAATTAATAATAACTTTTTGATTAAATTAATAATAAATATATCATTCTCTAACCAAATATACAATGGCATATTTTGTAAATTCTCTAGTAACATTTGTCTAAATTCAAAAGGCCTCTGAGAGTAAACCATGATGACACCTCAGTATGGCAAAATTGTTATTAACATATGAAGATAAAGTTATTTCTTAAAAATGATTCTATTTTAATATATAATGGATAATGTAAGAATTACGAAATGTATACATAAATTTTATATACTTCGATCGATGGTAAATAAAATCTGTAATTTATTTTAACGTCTAGTTTATAACTACTTCGATGACCTAGTTTTCTATAGTTCCGTAATTCAATTTTTGTTACAGAACAGTATGAGCTTTGGCGGATTAAAGATTCAGTAAAGAATAAAAACTAATACAGACATATAAGATGGTTATTTATTAAAAGAATTATAGATTTGGGTTGGTAATTATATTAAAGATGATAACAGACTATGACATACAACCTAATAAATGTCAGTGTTGTTCAAAAGAAAATATGCATTGTTCACAAAAAAGAAAAGAAAATATGCATACACCTTCAAGTACTATAGTTACTTCATGCGTGAACGCCTCCGTTTTTGGAATATTTTAGTGCAAATGGTCTCTTATTTACTTTTATTCCCCGTACAACTTATTTCATAGGATAAATTAATTTTAACAAAAGAAAAAATAAAAATAATACTTAAGAAATACTAGCTCAAACTAAGTTACAATGTTTGTCATAATAAAAAGTAATAAGTTACAGTAATCTAATGGTTGAATAATTAATTCTAAAAATTATATGATTAACGTTTGAGTATGATTTTAAATTTAAACATCGTTAGTATATCATTAAAACATGTCAATTTTTTGGCATCCAACTGACAAAATTTGTTCCGCTTATTCAATTTAAGAGAATTAAAATATTAAAGATTAAAGCAAGCGAATAGAAAATCGACTCTCTTTATTAAGCAAGTTGCCTAATCATGAAGGTGTGTGCAATGCAAACTAACAAATTGTGACGTAAAAAGTGGAGTCCTCAAATATTCTTAACAAGTATAAGTCTCTATAAATAGAATAATGGAAAAATAAAAGATGCCTTGATGACAGAATAAACACAAGGCTTTCAATTAAAGGAGGGGACCGTTGGATCCAAACAAATCTCAAATCGTTTTCTTTAAACCAAACTTTTAGCAAATTATTTTCAGTTAATGAAAATTCTTCAAATAGTGAAATAGCAATTAAAGTAGTCTTATCGATAATATATCTTTAGTGACCATAAGTTCAAAAATAGTTGACAAAAGAGTTAAATAATTAGGATTTTGACTATAGCTTAAAAGTGAAATTATATGAAAAGTTGATTAAACAAACAATTGTGCTTTTTTACTCAGAAAATTGTAAATCAGATTCAAATTAAATTTTGGACCGGTAAAAAGGGAACTTTTTGTATTTATCTAAAGCATATATAACGAAGACTTAATGGCTAATTATAAACTAATAATGAAAAATATACAATGGAAAATTTTGATTTATGACAAAGACAACAAAAAATATGTATGAATAGTTTAATTAGTCTCTCTTTATAGAAACAGCAAAAGATAGTGATGTATATTTAATTTATTTATACCCGTTTAATTTTATTATTGCTTTAGTGCAAACTTTGATAATTAGTGAATCATAAGCTCAAAAGTTGTTTGTCGACAAGCTCGTATTATTCTAAAACAACCTCACACAGTCTCACTAAACCTTTGTTTAATTGACTCCGCAATCATTATTTACTGCTTCACTTATTAGTGTTTTGCTTTAAATTTGGATGTATTTGTCTTTTAGCCTGTAAGTGACCTGTCAAAAGAGAGAATCTTTGCCCTTCCCAACTCACACCACCTCCCTAATATTTATAAGTAATGCCCATTACTTGACCCAAAGCTCTCTTCTTTATATTTTTGGCTAACTCAAGCTCTCTCGCTTTGCTTTAAGCTAGCATTACCTATATAAATGGTATTTGATTAATGTCATTATATAGAACTTACTTTTAAAAAACTTCAATGGGGAGAAAACCTTGCTGTGACAAAATTGGATTGAAGAGAGGTCCATGGACTATAGAAGAAGATCATAGACTCATGAACTTCATTCTTAACAATGGCATCCATTGCTGGAGAATTGTCCCCAAGCTCGCAGGTACTTTATATCTATATGCATTTATATTTCTGTCTGCATGCATGATTAGCTAGGGTTTATTTTATTGCTTTTTCTGTTCGTTTGGGGGTTAATTGTTTACATGTGCATGAAGGTTTGTTGCGATGTGGGAAGAGCTGTAGATTGAGATGGATTAATTATTTGAGACCCGATCTCAAGAGAGGTGGTTTTACTGATGCTGAAGAAGATCGGATTATGGAACTTCACTCTCAACTTGGCAATCGGTACCATAATTTTTTTTTTTTTTTAATCATACAGTATAATCTACCTAGCCTGGAATTAAACTAGAATTTTGAAAAACTGAAACTAATTCCCTCCAAATGTAACCGTGCTTAAAATTAGGTCCGATATGTTTCATTCAACTTCCTTCGATTACCATTTATTTCTTTCTAAAATTCATGAAAATGTCTTCCTATATACAAAACTAAGCTTTAACAAACAAAAAAAAGTTGGACCTGTATAGTTGTGCATGGAAGTGGGTTATCTTCATTTGGGTGAAGAATCAGTTGTGGCGAACAAAAAAAGATGTGGTTTTATTTTTTAACTTCACGTAAACTTTTTTTGTTGTTTTTGTTTAATTTTAATATATGAGATTTGAAATATAATCACGTTATATGCTTCTTACATGTTTTATATATTGTTGAAATTTGGACGTCGTAGGTGGTCTAAAATTGCCTCCCATTTCTCTGGTCGAACGGATAACGAGATAAAAAACCATTGGAATACGAAGATCAAGAAGAAGATGAAACATCTTGGGTTAGATCCGGCTACGCATGAACCAATGAATGATAATACCACCGACCAAACCGAATCTAACCAGAAAACAAAACCAAACATGTGTTGTAACGTCAAGGTAGGAGAAGAAACCAAGGATCAAACTCCAAAAGATGATGTTATAACAGAAACGACGAAAACATTAACAACATCCGATACTGACGAAGAACTTTTGGCAAAAAACTGCAAAACCCTATGTGCAGAAGAAGTAGACATCGGATCTCTATTCGAAATGCAAGGCACTGAGATATCTATCTCGTCTTCTTCTTTCTCTTCTTTATATAGTAATATTTCAAGAAGTGAATCTTCATCATATCTTGCAGAAGATTCGATCTCTTTAGAGCAATGGGATTTGGATATGACGGATCCTTTGGTACCATGGGACCTCTTCGCCAATCTTGATGATACTCTCTTTTATGACATAATGTAATATAACATTGCAATATATCTACAATATATATAATTACCGTAAGTAATTAGTAGCTTAGTTTCATGTATGTAAGTTGTGGTCTATGCATGGCGTGCGATAATGTATTTCCTCATACAGTATGTACTATGTAATGTATATTTTCAACAATTGAAAAAAAAAAACTGTTAAAAAAAAAAAAACTAAAATGTCATTTTACCATCATCGTTGTTGTTCAAATCACTTTTCATTGTTATATTTGAATTTCCACCAAATTCTACAAATTTCTTGTTACACCTTCAACTAAAAACGGGCAATATATAGCAAAACCAATCATATACCCCACATGTGCGAGACACAATAAGTTTCGTATTATATAAGTTTATTATTTGTATGTGTTCTTTATATATAGTTAGGTGAATTAGGTCAATGCGGCCTTTCATCAATTAAAGGGAGCTTTTTTTTAAAAAAAAAGATTAAAATAAATATAATAAACAAAATTTGTGTTATTGACAAAACCTTTTATTAGAAAAAAAAAAAACTTATAAAAATTATTAACCCGTTTTAAAAGAGTTCCAACATAAATTGAACCCACCTACTTTTACAAAGATAAAATAATAACTGTACCTACTTCATTCGAAAGCATGCATTTGATTTATTTTCCTTTGATTTAAAAAAAAAAAAAAAAATCATATAAGTAATCACTTCTACTAAAATTTATCTAAGTATATATTATTAATTTTTTAAACAAGATTTGATTTGATCTGACCAAGATAAATTAAGGTAAGACATATTATTTTAACACTTTTAGATCATGGTGATAGTAGTTGTTGGGATAAAAGACAATGACGACGATGTTGCTTCCGTCAAGTGTTTGGATTTATGCAATCATTGGGTTATTTATTATAATTTTATTATTAGTTTCTTTAACAAAACTTTGAGTGCGGTAAATTAATTCTAAAATTTCGTGTGTAAACGAATAAAAAAGTTTCTTGTAGCATTAAGAAAAAACTAGTAAATTCCAGGAAGCTATATATTTGTATATTTGGAATTCTAATTTGGAAACGTACGACAAAATGTTCCCATTGGCGCCGTGTCGAGACCCTACTGGTTCAGATACAATACTTTCTCCACCTCTATGGAATAAGGATATAACATAAGATTAGACAACAGCATGACTTTGTTTAATACGACTGTTTGATTTTTTGGCGGACTTGTAAACATTTTAAAGAAATATCTTAAGATAATACAAAAACTTGTTATGTTTCTAAGCTAGCACAACAAATTTAAAGTTCCAAAGAAAAAACATTGGGTGAAAAAACTTTGTCGTTCTAAATAAATTACAAAAACAAAAGTAATCAAAGTGCCATGTTTGGGTTATCTATCCATTACAATTTAGAGTTCAGAGTTTTTTTTTTTTTTTTTTTTTTTTTTTTTTTTTTAAAAAAATTTTNATTTAGAGTTTTATACTTTTATTTATGAAGACATTTTAACCATTTTGATAATTGATTTGGGTTAGCATTAAAACATTTTTTAAAATGATTGTTATTTTTTTGAAAAAAATTATTTATGTAGGTATACTTAAAAGTTAGGAGTTGATTATAGCCAATTCATACTTAAACCTAGTTTTTAACACATGCTCTTGTACAATGTTCGTTACACTATCAACATAGAATCAACTCTGGTACAATGTTGTTACATGACATAAATAAAATGGTTCCATCTTCACTCGATTCTCTTGTAACTACTGCTAAGCTCTCTTCTCTTTTCTGGTCGAGGACCCAACAGATTAAGATCAATGGTAGCTCCATAACTCTCAGCAGATCTAACAACCGCATCATACGGCTTAGAAGAGAGCTTAAGCCCTTCACTCTGAGCCTTCAAATGTAACTCATAAGCAAGCCTTGGCTTCGCATCATTCGCAAGAGCCTCAATCAACATCTCGTAAGTTATCTCATTAGGCTCAACCTTCTCACTTTTCATTCTATGAAACCACTCGTAAGCCGCGCCGCTTAAACCGTTCCTCGCGCAACCACTTATCACCGCATTGTAAGTCACAACGCTCGGCTCTACACCCTTTGAAGCCATTTCCTTGAGAAGGGTCTCCAAAAGATTGAATTTTTGCTGTCCTGTCAAAACCGAAGCCATTATCGTGTATGCGTGAAGGTTTGGCTCAATCCCTACCTTAATCATATGGTTCCAAACCCGAAACGCCTCGTCATACAACTTCCCTTTCTCAAGCGCACTGAGCAGGGCACCGTATGAGATCACTGTTGGCTTTTCCCCGTTTTCAACCATTCCTTTAAAGATTTGGATCGCAGCCGCGGTCTCAGAGGCCTTTGAGCACGCCACAAGAACCGCGTTCCAGTGTCTGCTCTGCGGTTTCAATCCTTTATCTTCCATTTTGTTAAGCAACCTAACTCCCCATCTCCATATCCCTCTCCTGCTAGCTGCACTTAGCAAGATGCTGAAATGAGAGACCACTAGCTCGTAAGACAAGTTGTTTGGTTCAGGTCCTTCGTCAAGAAGATCCTCGTAGATCTCTAAAGCAGCCCACCACTTCTTAGCTTTACCCATCAGCCAAATCAAATGATTGCAAACAGATAGACTTACCTCAGGAAACCTCTCTCTGATTCTTTTATACAACTCTTTACCAACAATATGATGTTCTTCACGCGTACATGCCCATATAAGCCTTTCGTGCTCTTCCCTGCTCGGCTTAAGCCCTGCATTGGCCATTGCATTCAAAAGCTTCAACACTTTGGTAGTCAAGTTCTCATCTTTCACCAGCCAACGCCTCATCACTTGGTAGCATATTCTGCCAATGAAGTTTTCCAACTTAACAAACTCCGATTCCCAGTCGTAGTCTCCATCATTCCCTATTTCCCTCTTTGAGTACTTCTCCCTCAACTCCACAAAGAATCTGAGAGCTCCCACACCGTCTTCCATCCTTCTGTATACCAATAAAGCCGTGGAGTATGTTACAGGGGAAGGCTCAAAACCTTTTTCCTTGACTAAATCAAGAATCCCAAGGGCCTTGTGAAACTCTCCTTCCTCCATGTGAATGACCATCAAAGTATTGTAAGTGACAATGTTTGGAACAATCCCTTCTTCCTCCATCTCACTCAGTATCTTCTCCGCTTCCCCAAAGCAGCTCGACTGTTTCATCGCACCCAAAAGACTGTTATATATGAAAAGGTTTGGACCGATCAAACCTCCTGACTCCTTCTTCTTCCTCTTGAGCCAATCTACTACAGCAATCGCAGGCTTCAATCTCTTGTCCTTGCCAAAACCTCTTATCATAGCACAATATACTTGAAGAGGCAACTCTCCTTTCTCCTTGAGAACAACATCCACGTCATCCGCTGTCTTAGCAGCTCGTAAACTATATGCCAATTCTCTAACATCAACTCTTGAATTGGTTTCTTTTGCTCCATTTACACCCTGTGATTCAGAATGATCAACATCTAATGAACTTGAATCTTCACTGGAGACTTCCTCTCCGAGTTCTCGTTGCTCTGTGGCCCATCCTACCCCAACAGATGATCCCAACAAACTCCGCTTTGGCTCACAAAGAAACAGAACTTTTGAGGTATGGTTTATAGCCAAACCTTCGAATTTTCTATGATTCGAAACCAAGATCAAGCTAGAGATACTACCAAAGCAAGCCTGTTCAGCAAAACATTGCCTCTTTCTAGTCTTAGTGCTAGCTACAAAGCAAGAACAATCCAGCTCAAATTCCAATCTTGATCCAACCAAAAACCCAAACTTTAATGGCCAAATGCTTAAAGCTTGCATCTTTCTTCCAACACAATTTCACCACCGAGAACAATCAATGAGAAACCAAATGCTCAAATTTCGCATGTTTCACCGGAGATAACCAATAACCCATGAACTGAAATTCCTCAAGGTCGCAACATTCCGATACAATACCTCACTAAACACACAACAAAACCCTGAACACAGATGCTCACACCTGCTATAAGTTTTACAGCAATCAGTAAAGCGCGATAACCCTTTATGCTTGCTTCAGCCTTTGCGTATTGCACTGAGAAACACGGCCTATCCTGATCCTATCCGCCAATATATTCATGCCAATGATTCTCAGCAAAGCAAAAGACACGAATTTGAAAACTCAGACGCAGCCACACCAGAGACGGTTAAGCTTCTATTTGGTTAAATGATGGTGTGGTGCGCTTCTGGCCATCCAATTTCCTATGAGCGGGTAAGCTTCAACTTGCTGCAAGAGAGAACCACTTAAACGGTATCGTTTTCAAACATTTATTTTCATTTAAGCCCAATTTAAATGGCCCAATAGGCGTGTTTTAGGCTTTTTAGAATTATCACTTTTTTCCACATCTAAGAAAATAAAACTTGCTGACAAAACTAACGCAATACCAATATGTATGTTTTAGTATTTTAAACTGATTACTGTAATTACACAAAGGCAGACAAGCTAGCACGGAGTGCTCGAGATCAGCCTTATGATGTTTACTATGTAAACTCTGTTCCACCGGTTGCACTCCCCGAACCGTAGGAACATAGGCTGTTGACAAAAAAAAAAAAAAAAAACAAATTACTGTAATTTATTTTACTAAACATGACATTTTAAAGTATTTCAAGCGGAATAGGATTAGAAGTTCTCCACATGTCACTATGACAGAGATGCATTGAAGACCATGCTTTAGCCTTTAGGTTGTGTACACAGCATATATGTTCCTTGGTAAAATCCAATAAACATGTCTGCCCCATGCACATAGACATATAATAATACATGTATACAATGTTCCACAAACAAATTATTATGTGCAAAGATACAAAAATATTATTTTGGTAAAGCATACATACCCTATATATACATTGTTTTATGTGTATCTGTATAATTATGATGGGGAACCATGGTGGATCAATTTTTGTCCAAGGCTATATATATAGTGTATGTGGATTCACCATATCTCAAATACCGTCTTCTAGCTACTACACATGTTGCGATGTAGTATCATCTTGTCCATTATTAATGATCACATACATGATTAATTACATACATCTGCATGTATGTAATATAGTTTGATTTTATCTTGATAAGCCATAATTTATACGGACATTAATCACTCGTCGATGATCCCTAATCTGTTTCTACTTTCACTTAATGCAAACACAATAATCTGGATGCAAACCGGTCGTGGATTCACTTCATGATTAATTAGTTGTTACGGTGAACTAAGCTCCTGTCGTTTGTTAAAATTAACAAGAACATTGCAAAGCGATTTTGATTTGGGCTTCCAGTAGTCAAGTCAGACTCAACAAATATTACATATATAATATCTGATTTGACAAATCTTATCTTAGTTATAAGCTGGGTTGTTTGATTCTCTAGGAAATATCTTGTCGAAGATTTTATTTTAGATCATCATATACAAACTCAGACGTTAATAAATTTTAAAAACCTTGGCCTAAATAATAAGCCGTTGTTGACAAATTACAACTGATTAATATGTCGTTGTTTCATGCATTATTAGTTTTCTAAAAATGGTCCTACCACATGGCGATCTTTTCGCAAGATTAAAGTTCACCCATTCGAGCGAAACGTAATCACTTTGATTGGCGTTACAGGACAAATTAAACTACTGTCCATTTTTGTTGATTATGTCTGTGAGACTCTGATTAAATAAAAACTGTAAAACCTGTTACGAACTGTATTTACGGGAAAAAAATTGTTTTAACTTTTAACTTTTTATAATAGCCGATTATAGCCGATTTTTGTTCGTCCTTGAAATAGAGCAGTCTAGTTGTTGTTTTTTTTAAACTAATAGAGCAGTCTAGTTTGTAAAGAGAGATATAGTAGTATCGGTTTCATCTATTACAAGTATGAAAATAATTAGTCATACTGAGATAAACTTAAATACAACAAGGTTGGCGCGCCGAAATTCCTAGACAAAACAAAACCTACCCATAATTAATAGTTTTTAATTAATTAACAATAGCATGATTTTGATTGTTTTTATATTTACATTTTTGTTCGTGTTCGGTCCTTCAATCAAGGAAGCATTGTTTACCATCAGTCGAACCATCGGCCATGTGCTGGAACTCTTCTCTTTAACAGTCTCGATCATATCTTATATAAATCTGATTTATCCTTTGTCGGCACATATTCATGGCTGATTTTTAATTTTATAAAATCTGACTCCACATTATTAATGTACATAACATAAACAAAAAAATATTTAAAAGAGGCCGACTTGTAAATTGTAAAAAGCAACTTGCACATGCAAGTATGTATGTGGATTTGTCCTTGTCCAACCTCTTGTCTCTTATATAAACCACTGAGACGTTTCCAAGTTATATGTACCCCAAAGCTCGAGAGAAAAAAAAGAAAACACTCCACAGAAATCAAACTAGAAAGAAATGATGAAGTTCAAGTCCAAGAGGTTTGGGATTAGATTTGGATTTGGTAAAAGAATTAACAACAAAGGTGCACAACAAGAACAGCTACAACAACAAAAGGGATTGGGTAATAACAGCAACAATAGTAGCTGCGGCAACTGTGAGATCAAATGGGAACTTAGGCCAGGAGGTATGCTTGTTCAGAAGAGACAAGAGAGCATTGGTGAAGACTTGATCTCCATTAGAGTCTCTACTTTTGCTCATTCTCATGATCTCTCCATTGAAGCCACCTCCACTTTTGGTAATTTCTCATCTCTCAACACTTGTTAATCTTTATGCCAAGTTCATGAAATATATCATCGAAAGACCATTCGAAACTAGAACACATGAAAGATGATATATATTACTAGCAACACCATATTTCTGAAGATTCTTTAAAATCCATCATAGAACAATTTAGATTGAATAGGAATCAACGAAAAGTTTGATTAAACAAATGCATCTCAGTTTAAAACATAACTAACTTTCTATTACATAACTAAGTTTGATTTTTATGTGTTTACAGGAGAACTTAAGATGGTATTGTCATTACTTACGGGTTTAGAGTCAAAACAACAAAGGCTATTATTCAAAGGGAAAGAAAGAGAGGATGATGAATATCTACACATGGTTGGTGTTGGAGATAAAGACAAAGTGTTGTTGTTAGAAGATCCTGCCTTCAAAGAGAAAAAGCTTCTTGATCGTAACAACATATCCAGTTCTTGTCCCACTATAATCGTATAAATAACTACACAAATTTGTCAAATTAGGTATGATAATTTCTTGGTGAAACGTAATATCACTCATGAAAATTAACTTAGAGATGAATTAAACGAGAGGTTTCATGCGGTTTGGCTATTTCTAAGTTGTAAAACTAAAATGTTTACATATTGTAATATATTTGTCAAAGTTGTTTTTTGTTTTTTGTTTTTTTTTTTTTTTGAGCAAAGATTGTTAAAGTTGTTAGAGAGCATTTTTAATCAGTTAAAAGTTAAAACGAGAATATTGCACTCAATAAACTTATCATTGATTTACTTCTTCTTATTGTTATCGTTCGGAACTTCGGATGATTTGGTACGAATTAGTAAACCTTTCTAATTAAGAGAACCAAAACGGGTAAACAAAACCGAAATTTCTGCATAACCGAGCTGGTCAAGACCCCTCTCCCTATACAGACCAACACCACCGTCAAATCTCGGTATACTCCGGTTAAATCCTAGCTTCTCAAAAAGTTACAAAATAACAATATTATACCAAAGATCCTCCTGTCACTTTGTTATTTTCGAAGACTAGTAGTATGTCTACAAACCACACGTTTTAACCACCAGTTTCTAGTGGTTTACTGAATCGT
This sequence comes from Noccaea bulbosa, assembly GCA_900406535.1. Lineage (NCBI taxonomy): Eukaryota > Viridiplantae > Streptophyta > Magnoliopsida > Brassicales > Brassicaceae > Noccaea > Noccaea bulbosa. Next base: position 11,462 of record OVBJ01000274.1, read on the forward strand.
CTCTCTTCACAAACCGGCCCTGAAAAGAAGATGAACAACAACAAAATGATTAATCAGAACCAATAATTCTTATTCGACCGTTTCCACTTTCCACACATTAACTAATTCTAGTTCTCGATACGATTTCAATTAACTAAACATCTTCATGAGGGTAAAATGTAGCCTAATAGTTTATACTAACTGTTGTCAATTGTCATCGTAGCAAAACATATTCAGAAGAAAAGCTTACTTTAATACGAGGACGTTTCTCAGCGTTAAGTTTACGAACTTGGTATCGAATCCGCTTGGAGAAAAGCCGGTTTTGCCTTTTCTCTTTATATCGGAGCAAGCTGGCCTCTCTATGCCCTCTCCATAACCTCTCCGTCGCATCCATCTCCGGCACTGCCCATAAACTCCCCGCCTCTCCGCCGTCGGTGATCCCCTAAACCACCAACACAGACATATTTGCCTAGTATCATTTCTTGTTAACCGGTAATGAATAACAACGATAACAAACTGTAAAATGCTTTAAACCAAAATAAAATAAAATAAAAATATGTAAAATACTTTCGTGGTACATTTGCCAGCACTATAGCGTGAAATCTGGTGAATTTCCTTTGAGGATTCTTCTATTAACATAGGCAATAGGCTATATAAAGCCAAAGAGGTTACAACAGATCCACATAATCAGGGATATACAAAGTGGATTAACAGAAAATATAAACTACTAAAACTATATATCCCTATATTCTATCACAGCGCGTATGATTTGATAAACTAGGTTTCATGATTTCACAAATTCTTTTAATCGATCAACCGTTGATGCAGAAAATCATCATATATTCGCAATTTATCAAGCATTTTACAGTTCTAATTGTACAGTTAATTTTAAAAGAAAATTATTTAATCATTCTGGGCCTCTGGCGTCACATATTCCATTTCATGTCAAAGCTTTTGTATTATGACAAATTTTCAAAATTCATAAATTTAATAAGACTATCATCATCATTACAATTTCAAAAAGAACCCGTGATCTCAATAAATTTTTCACCGGTTTTTTCATATGTCAAATTAATTAGTCAATTAAGCATTGATTATGATATATAAATTGAAGAAAAAGAGATGTGTACTTACATCAGCTGAAGCATGCAAGTCCGGCACCGTTTGCGGCGGCTCTCCGTCAACATAAAGCGTACCTTTGTCGGACCAAACCTCCATGATATGCTCATAATCAAGCTTCAAAGTTAACGAAGGCCGTCCCTCGTTTCCATCGCCGCCGTAACACCGTGGAGTCCCGCTCCGACTCATCACCTCCTCCACCACTTCCGAATAACTCACCCATCGCTCCTCCGTTGTTTCCTCCTCCTCGCTCGCTCCTTTCCTCATCGCCGTACGTAGAAGCGAAGAAGACGACGATCCGTGCTCCCGACGATCGTACGGAGACAGATTCCTTCCCTCACTGCAATCGACATCGGCGGCGGAGGAAGGGAGGAGATCGTGGATCGAAGAAATTGTGCTGTCGGTAGTGGAATTGAAGAGGTATGCTGCAACGGTGTCGTATTGCTCTTCTTCTTTCTCTCCTCCCAGAGTCTCTGGTCTCTTTTTCTCCTTAAACGGTGCCGTATCATCAGCTCCTTCCGTCTTGCTCTGTTTCGACGGCTTTTTTTGGTTCGTCTTCTTGCTCTTCGCAGTCCCGGGACTCTCGCTGATCTCTTGAGAAGTGTTGAGCTCGAGCTTGAGACTGAGAAATTTGGGTTTTTTCGTCTTCGTTCTGATCTTACGAGACGCTTCAGGATTCGAAGAAGAGTTTTCCATGGAGGTTGATTCTCTGTGTTTCCTCTTCCTGATCCTCTTCGATGTTCTCGGAATCTGTTTTTCTTCTCCGACGGGACTGGTTTTGCTACACATCTCCGATCTCTATTTCTGTCTCTCACTCTAGCTCTTCTCTGCTTTCTTATTCTCTCTCCCTCTCGAAGTATGTAGGTGGAGGGAGAGGGAAAGCTGATAGTGATGGCACCTTTTGACGCGTGTCGACAAGTCATTGGATCAAACTATTGTAATCTTGGATTCTGTTTGGATGTGCAGGGAGAGAGTAAGGTTGGATAGATTAGATTAGATTGTATTTTTGATTAAATTATGGGTAACTCCATTCTTAATTTCAACTTTTCATAAAAAAATTATATACATTTGTAAAGTTCACGTTTTCTATAGAATATTACTATATATATAAGCATTATTTTTATAGTTACCAACGTTTATAAAGTTCAGATTCACATACATGCTAATCGAAATTAACATGAGGTTGACAAGAAAACAAACGTGATTAAACATGAGGTTTTCTTTGGGCATCAAATTAACAGGATTTTTTTTTTTTTAAATCAAGAAAACATGATATTTTCCGAGCCAATATTGCTGGAAAATATATTTAAAGTGATATCTTTCCACTCTTCTCCGTGAGAAGATGGCCTTTTGCCTTTTGAATTATTTTATTCCACGCTGTAATCGAACGCAAGGGAATTGTGAAACTGAAATAAATTTCTAGACCCGCATATACCAATTCATAAATTGACCAGATTAAAATAAAAAGGAATTGACAACATTTTAGAAATAAGAAGTAAGAACCCACATCATTTATATTAAAAAATCAAAAGGAATTGCCAACATTTATTAATTTCGTTTGTAAGGTAATAATCTTTTGAACTTGGGTTTATCGTAAATTCGAACCACCGACAGCAATGACAAATTAATGAAGTGAAATATAGTACAGTAGCATACTGTCCTTTGATGACACCTTTCGTAGTGAATAGATTTTCTTTTGTGATATCATTCACGTGAAATCAACAAAAAAAAAGTTCTCTACATTTTTTTTGGTCTTATATAGTTTCTTTAGGCTGCAACTACGAAAGGTTGTACACAAACAAGCAATTCGTTTTTTTTACATCTATTTTCTTTTTCATAAAACTGGGAAAGAGAAATACAAAGGGTTTATAAACCATTTTGGTGGAGTTTTAAAGAGCAGTTCGGCTATACAAATTTGCAGGCAATCACGTTATATGTTTTTTTTTTTTTTTTTTGATATCTCTGGTATTCGGGGTCTGAGGAGCCGACCGAACGGTCACCGACCAGTCCTGGGGCCCGGACCGATGGTCCGAGCTTTGTCCAGCTGTATCCAGTTATTCCGAGGGTCGAACCCGAACAGGAACCCCCGACTATCCCCTCGAGCTTTGCTCAAAGGGGTCCAGCGCTCCAAACGGAAGGGATGTTAAATCCGCTGTGGCCAAGGCTCGAACCAAGGGCGGGCACTTCAGCTGGAGCTCCTTTACCACGTTATATGCTTGATTTAACGTCAATATGTTTTCATAATTTTGGATGGGTTTATTTTGATTTAAACCTACTTTGTATTTTTTTCTAAATGCGTTATGGGTAGGCGATTACAAAATGTGGATTCTACTAAATAGTTTAAATGATATATTAACGTGACAAACTAGACTGTGCTTTATGGATGTGGCATATAAGTTTCCATTATACAGCGATGATAAAATATCATATATGTATTGCTTTTCACATGGAAAGAAAAAACAAAAAACTGGATCATATCGCAACCGTGTATGAATTTACTTGAGGAAGAAAACAAGATACAAATTACAAAATAGTAAACCCTTTATTAAAACAAAAAAAAATAATATCAAAGAGAAAATATGCTTTTGGAGATAGGACGTTCTCAAAAACAATTGTTTTTCAAAAAAGATTCCTAAAATTGAAAGACTTTCTAGAAAAATGCTATTTGTAGAAAACAATTATTTTGTTCTTTTGTTATTTTCGGATATTACTCTTTGTAAATTCTGGTTAATAATTGCTTAGATTTGACAAGTATTACAGGTAAAAGTAAAACCTACGCAATTTTTGGAGTTACAAATGATTCATTTAAGAGAGCTGACGTTGGCAAAAAGAAAAGCTGAAGAGGAATCAATAAAGCATGTCAGATAGAGAAGGAACCAATCAGAGCGAAACATAAATGGAAAAGAGCAATTCATGTGGGTCCTAATTTTACTCTAACACTGTTATCAAAAATATTGAAATATCAATGTAGAATATTTATATTTATTAAACAAAATATGAAAAATTGTTTCTAACAAAATTTCAAAATAACATTTAAGTTATAATTAACTCCAATTAATCTCTTTTTATAAACATATATATAAAAAGTATATTTACGACCTCAAGAACATACAAATTTATCTGAGCAAAAACGTGGGCTGATTTAACTTAGAGGGAAAAGAAGAAGAAGCCGACGGCAGCGACTGTGCCGGCAACAGAGAGCTTGACAGTGGTCACGGCGCCGCTTGTTGGTGACTCTGCCGCGGGTCCATCGCTTGGTCCATCGGCTGCGGAGGTGCTATCGGGTGTAGGAGCCGGTGGGGAGGAGGCAGTGGGTGCATCGGCGGTATCACTAGGACTAGCGGCAGGTCCTTCTGAGGCAGGGGAAGATGCTTTGGGAGAAGAGGCAGAGGATGATTTCGGTGCGACGGCAGAAGAAGATTTTGGTGCGGTGGCCGGAGACTTAGATGGGGCAGCGGGAGCCTTAGTTGGTACGGCGGTGGGTGATGGAGATTTCTTGGGTGAGGCTGAGGGAGCTTCGGCGGCGAAAGCAGTGGCGATGATTAAAGCCAATAGGCCAAAAACGATAAATTGCCGCGCCATTTTTTAAAAATTATTATTTTTTCTATAAAAAATGAGATTAAAAGGAGAATATTCCAAAAAGCTAAAGCAGGATTTTTTTATTTCTTTATTTTGTTTTTTTGTTTTATTTATTTAAGGAGAAATACTACAAAAGCTTTAGGATCTAAGATAATACAACAGGAAGTGAATTTATATGTTTGTGAAGATGAGAAATTTTAGGAAATTGATTGGATACCAGAGAAAAATAATAATTTGATGGATACGATTGAAAAAATGAATGTAGTAATCTATTTTAAAAAGGTTTCTTAAAATAATAGGACCAAAAGTAGACCCCGAATTAGATTCTAAAATTTAAGAAAATTAGTAGCTGAGCCTGAGATTGAGATTTTTAGATGTCATCAGAAATTATATTTCATCAAGTGTTTGATTGTACAAACTTATCATGAGACTGAAATTTATGACTATATATATATATATATATATATATATATATATATATATATAATATATATATATATATATNTAATTTTTAAAGATTATACTCTCTCTCCGTCCTGAAATAAGTGACCTTTTAGGTTTAGCACACAGATTAAAAAATTATTAAATTTTTTTTTATCTTTTCAAAATAAAACATGTGTATTCAACAATTCCAATATATTTCAACTAATCAAAAAATATTATACAGAATATAAACAGTCAAAACAACAAAAATATCTTAAATTTTGTATTGATTTGTGAGAAGACCATATTCATGAGCAAAAATTTTATTCTAAAAAGCCACTTATTTCAGAACGGAAGTAATAGTTTTTAAAGACTGTAATGTGCTTTTGAAGCAAGCCTAAATTAAAACTCCCATATACGTTATACAAAAAGTCAAGGTCCAAAACATAGGAACTGCTGCATGGTGAAGTTTTCTGGGGTTGAGGGTCTCGATTCCAGACATTTGTTAATGTTCTCTTCAACTATTTCTTTCTGTTTGTGTTGTTAGCTACTTGTTTCTTTTTTAATTGTTTTCATTCATCATCGTTTGGTGTACAGAGCAGTATTTAGTAATGTTCTTTTCAAAATAAAATTGTTTGGATTTTCTTGTTTCTCTGACCGAAGCTCTCATGCCTAAGTCTCATTAGTCCCGGTATTGTCGACAAAAAACTGGATTTTATGATATCATTTAATGAACTCCAACTGGCCAAAATTAATTATAGAGAAAAGAAGAATCATTCAAACCAGAATTGTCATTTATATTTGTTTAGTACGATTTTTGTTTTGTTCTGTTCGGTTCGCATCTGTTTTTTTAAGCTTACGCAAAGCTCAAATCAATGTAGATAATTGCAGCTTACGCAAAGCCCTAATTTCTCTCAACTGTTTGCTTAAGGCACAAGCTTCACCATTCCAGAAATATCACACTCTCAATAAACTACAAAATAACTTACAAACAAAAACAAAAAACACCAGAATCGCAATCAAGATCAAGATCAAATTGGTCTTATTTTGTAACAACAATTTATGTACGTATTGTAGATTTTCTCAGGTTCACTCGGACCGGACTCTGTCCAATCTATCAACGCTCTTCCTTCCTCTCTCAATCTGATGATGATTCTGGTGATGATGCTGATGGTCAACGCTCTTCCTTGCCTTGTCATGGAAGTCAACGCTCCTCCTCGACCGATCTAAATGCTGCTCGAAAGTGATCCTCAGCTTACTCTTCTTCGAAGGACCCTTTGGCGGTTTCTCTTTGTCCCTTGTATCAACGCTTTGCCTCGGCTTCTCTCGCCTATCAACGCTCTGCCTCGGCATTTCCAAATCGCTGCTCTGGTTTTCTTCTGACTGGCCCGTGCTCGCCCTCGAAGAGACAGATCTCTCTACGGTCGTGATGAATTTCTTCAAGTGTTTGATGTATTCAGGGTAGTGTTCAAGATCGCAATGGTTACCGCCTTCGAGCCAGAGCGGTTCGTATTTCTCTTTAGAGAGTTCCCATAGTTGCTTTCCATGGGAACAGTCAACAACTTCATCACAAGTTCCCTGCAAGAAGAAGAAGAAGAAGAATGAGAGAGAGAGAGAGTTATAAACATTTGATTACAGAAAAGTAAAAAACAGAGAGAAATGGATGGTTAACTCACGTGAATGACGAGAACAGGGCAATTCACAAGTGGGATTTTGTCGATATTCTGCAACATAAAAGCTGCAAATGTTAAGAAGATAGAGGGATGCAAGAAAGTTAGAAAAGGATGAATTGATATGATTACCTTGTAGATGTCGAACCAGTAAGTCTTCTTGACTGGATACATGACTCTTAGACCGGAAAGAATCGGGCTATGGAGAACAACGGCTCTTAAGTGAGGCAATCGAGCAGCAAGATTTAAAGTAGGTCCACTTCCTACAGATTGGCCATAGAAGATTACGTCTTCCTGTTTTGCTCCATAGGTTTCTTCGAGACATTTGTAAGCAGCTTCGATATCAGCATATGTATGGTGCTCACTTGGCTGCAGTCACATGGAAAAAAGATGATTGGATTTAGTTCTATAGCCATTTACTTATCAATATATACATATATATCTCTCTCCTTGATGATTCTAAAGGACAAACCTTTCCAGTAGATTGTCCATACCCGGAGTAATCGTACCTGCAAGAACAATGCAGAAAAGCAAAACATTTATGGATCTGAGATGTTTTGTACAAAAGAAGAATAAACTCAGAGATATCCATGGAACTGATTCCACAACGACTTAACCAGATATATGGTTCAACTAAAAGCCTGATTCGAATAAACTCTATACGGAGAAAAATCATAGACTTGAAACCCAAAAATATAAAAACAATCAAACAGTGGATCAGAAGAAACCAACATTTAAGCACAAACGCCTTTAACGCCAAACTCATCATGGGGACATTCTAAAAAATTCCTAATAGCCAATAAAAAAAAAAAAAAAGGTAAAGAATTTGATCATATTCAGATACAAACATCACCAAAACAGAACAGAATTACAGAGCAGAGAGCTAATCAATACCACAAGTATGACATGATAGAGCAAAAGGGGAAGGACTGAAAATTGAACATACCCCATGAGATTAACCTTAAGATGGATGCTCAATTCGATGAAGAGCTCATACATCTGGCCCAGATCGGCTGCGTTTCCATGGGAATAAAGTAGCGTAGAGGTGGCCATCGGATGTCTCACATACATAGCCACGATCTCTGTTCCTCTGCGTGTCGGAAGCTTTGAGATTTCTACGTTTTCACGGTGAGGAAATGGGTTCATCAGTAGAAGTCCGGTCAATTCGTCGCAGACCAACTTGTAAGACGACGGACTCGGCGGAAAGAAAGCGAACTTCGCCGCAACTGATGACGTCACCCCTCCCATTTCTCTCTCTCTCTCTCTCTCTCCCTCCTTCTTTCACAGTCTCTTTTTACACGAGGGACATTTTTTCAGCTGCTGAAAGATTGAGATTGAAGCATTTTCTGTTCTCGGGAACGGAGAGAGAGAGAGGATTTAGGAAGAAAAAGTGGCACTTGAAAGGGTAAAGGAAGAGAATGAAAACAAAATACTGTTATTAAAGTTTGGTACTTTGGCTTATTAATTTTTAAATCTCCATAATTTAATTACAGAAACTCGATCACAATAATACTTCCACTGTAAAAGTGTGTTTTTCTGCAAAATTAGAAGAGGATAAAAGATTAAAAAGTATAGGGTTTTGCAGACAAGATGGATTTATGTCAATGGAGCTTATATCTCAAAAGTCAAATAGATGCAGACAAGCATTAAAAAGGGTTACTTTTTCAGATGAAAAGGGTTTTAGACTAATAATTTAGCGTTGGTGGAGTGATAAATCATAGGTTATGATTAAACATGTACATGTGTATATATCTCGGAATCACCAAATATAAGAGCGAACATGAAAGGATGAAATGTTTAAATTTCAAATGGACATGAAAGAAATATCAACCACTAAGGATGAAAAAAAAAACAATTTCAAGAAGATAAAACAATGAATAGTAGAATTAATGACTAGAACAATAAATAATAATAATACTATTATAGCTTTTTCAAAAAAAAAAAAAAAAAAAAATTACTATTATAGCAAGCAAAAGATGTATTTTATTTAGAAAAATGGAAAGAATAAAGAAAGGGTAAGTTGGTTTGGTTCATGGGGGGCCATGAAATATAAGAAGCGGAAAGCAAATTTTGTAGGAGTGGTGGTGGGTCTTCACTCATGCCTGGTGTGACAGCTTCAAAATATATATTTTTATTTTCGTATTTCATTTTCTTGGTAAAAAGAATATCGAAAACTTGTTCTGTTATTAATTTGGTAATAGTATACTTTTTTCCAGAATTTTGTGTGTGTTCTCATCAAATCTATGTTCATTGAAATATTACAAACTGTTTGGAGAAAATAAAAGTTACAGTATTACAACAAACTGTTTACAATCGAAAGGCAACTGAACAAGTCCACGAAAGCCACCCACATCCATATGCATGAACGAGTCTCATAGAAACCATACGAAAGTAAACCCCTAGAAAACGTGATTGAATATTCGAAATATATTAATTTCTTAAAAACTGCATTTGTAGTCGTGGGCTTCGTTAAAAAGGAAGGTTGTTTGTTTTCAGGATTTTAAAAAATGAAATAATCAGATGTTCGTTTACAGTCCAACTTGTTTTTTTTTTTGTTTTTTTCTCTCTTTTTGATCGTGTGACTAATGTACAGTTGAATCTACTAACTTTCCTTTGAATCATCGATGCTAATAGATTCAAGGTTCTTTTTCCCTGTACTAGCATATTTGTTTTCTAAATGCATTTCTCTTGAGCCTTCATTTTTCCTTTCCTTTGTGCTTATGGCCAGGCCTGACCCAAACCAAAATCGGACGCTGAGTAAAACTAAAAATAAAATAGAAATTTAGTGGGGCATATTACAATTTTTGGAATTTTGGACATTTTCTTACATTTTCTAATATTTTCAAGACCTTTAAATGCAATAAAATTTTCATGAAAATAATGAATCCTGTACTTTTGCACCGCTGACACACCCATAAGGCTGGACCTGCTTATGCCATTCGCTGACTTTTCTCTAGAATATTTTCTGCTCGTGGATAGTATGAAGTGGAGGTGAGGCCGTTGGTGAGCACTTCGTTACTGGTCTTTAAGATTACGTTGTCCTTCTAAATTTTCTTCTAGCTCTCTGAGTTTATCTTCAAATTCTTCATCCAAACCATCGTCAGGTTGAGTCACCCACTCACCGTCTGTTGCATATTATGAATATATTCTGTTTGATCCTTTATCGAATTCATGACATTCTGCACATCCTCAAATTTCTTGCAAAACAAATTAGAGTTGATAACATTTAATTCAAAATTTATCTTAGATGTGGGTGAATACTATTATACTGATAAAGTTACAGTCGTCCAATCATCGATGCTTTCATTTTATCTAAAGTCTGCATCCCCTCATAGTACTCCATTGTTGAACTGAAGTGTTCTGCTTCAATTAACAATGGCAACACATAATATATCGTCCGTTCGGTTAGCTTTGATGTGCGATTTTGTTTTAGTGATTCTACTATAGTATAATAACGGGTAAAAAATTTATAGATGCAAGTAATTTGTGCAGAGAATTGTCATCACTTCAGACAGAGCTGGATGCATTAGTTTGGGCTATCAAAAATATGCTTCAGCACAGCAAATATGGTGTTGTTTTGGACTATGCAAAATATGTTTCAACACAGCAAATGTACGATGTTTTTTGAGACAGTCTAATCCGATGCAAGAAAGAGTTTTTATTTTGCTCCATCACACACATCCCAAAGACAAACATAGTGCTTTTTGGGTATTTGATATGCATCACGAATCAACAATATCTCTTTTCTGAGTTTTACAACTTTTATTCGATTCGACAGAAGGGTTTTTTTTTATACAGTGTTTCGAGTTTCCAAACCAACCGCCAAAGTAGGCATAAATATTGGGCCTTGTCCGCTCCATCTTCGGGGTCTTTGGAATTTCTCTGCCCATTAAATAAAAAAATATTTTAGATAAGTGAAATTGCTTATTTTAGATATTGAGAATTAATTAATAACACATGTCAAATATATGATTTTAATTATTATTATTATAGATTTGATTCCAATTGTGTGTAGTCAGAAAAATCTGAAGGTTAGAATCTATATATTTCCTTATATACAATTTTCCTTCTTTTGGGATCAACACAATATATATTAACTTAATTATCATCAAAGCTGATTAGTTTTTTTTTTGTCTCAAATCATCTTTTGATTTCTCTTTTTGTCTCAAAACATTTAAGGAACATAATTAATCTTATAAATTTTGGCCAGTGGACCTACACAAACTTTGTTTATGTGTGTGTGCATGTGTGTATATATAGAGGTCTACGGAATAATTAATATAGGACCAGTCTAATTAGAAAGACAATGCTCTTCTTATCCATCTTCTTATCGTTAGGATTTGTCTTTGTCTCTGTTTTGATTGTTTATATTTCAAAAACTAAGCAAAATGAAACAGAAGATCATTACTTATCGCTAAATGGTAGCATGGGATGGCCGTTCATTGGGGAAACTCTTTCTTTCTTCAAATCTCATAGATCAGACTCCATTGGCACATTCTTGCAACAACGTGTCTCACGGTAAAAAATAAATTATACAAATATACGTATTGCACACAAAACTATTAAGTATTTTGTTTTACCAAAACAAAAAAAAAAAAAAAAAACAAAAAAACTATTAAGTATTTTATTTCATTTGGAAACAATCTTTACAGATGTACAAAATATAATTTTTCGATAGTTTTATTTGTTGTTGCAAATCTTGTATCATGATGATTCACCATGATCTAAAGAAACCCATTTTTATCCAAGAGAAAAATAGGAACATGATTTATTTGAATTTGAAGATAACTGTGATTGCTTTCTCAGATATGGGAAAGTGTTCAAGTCAAATATATGTGGTGGAAAAGCCATAGTCTCATGTGACCAAGAAGTCAACATGTTCATACTTCAGAACGAAGGGAAGCTATTGACATCGGATTATCCGAAAGCAATGCATGACATTCTCGGTGAATATTCCCTCCTATTGGCCACCGGAGAAATTCACAGGAAATTAAAAAATGTTATCATTAGCTTCATCAATCTCACAAAGTCGAAACCCGAGTTTCTTCTCTGCGCAGAGAACCTCTCTATCTCGATGCTAGAGTCATGGAAAAATTGCCGCGAAATCGAGTTCCATAAAGAAGTTAAAATGGTAATTTTTTTTTTTTTTTGCTAAATAATTGTTTATCATCGAATCCTTACAAAACTACGTTTATATCGATCTTGTTATAATTTTGATATCTTTGTTGCGGTTGAATCATACAGTACACTCTTGGTGTTATGGTAAACCAACTCTTGAGCATCAAGCCAGAAGACCCAGCAAGACATTATGTATTGCAAGATTTTTTATCTTATATGAAAGGGTTTATTTCGTTACCAATACCGCTTCCAGGGACGGCTTATACAAACGCAATTAAGGTTAGATACACTTCTTATACATTTAATGTCTTTTGGTAAATATTTCTCTAAAATCGTAGTCAATTTGTAGAAAAATAAACACTTGGTTAATAATATTTTTATATTTCATTTTCAATGTTTGCCAGGCTAGGAAGAGATTGTCCGCGAGGGTTATGGAGACAATAAAACAAAGAGAGCATAAAGGAGAAGAGATGAAAAAGGCATTAAGAGAAGAAGATTTTCTAGATGTGATTATATCAAATGAAGATCTAAATTATGAAGAGAAAGTTAGCATTGTGTTGGACATTTTGCTTGGAGGCTTTGAAACAAGTGCTACTCTTCTTTCCTTAGTCGTCTATTCTCTTGCAAAATCTCCAAATCTTCTTCACAAACTCAAGGTCTTCTCTCTCTCTTCTCCTTATAAATGTATATACTTTTAAATATCTACATGTATAGACAGTTAGACACACACACACGTACATATTTACGTTTCTTTATATGAATATGCACAGGAAGAACATGAAGCCATTAGAGCCAAGAAAGGAGATGAAGAACTCTTGAATTGGGAAGATTATCAGAAGATGGACTTCACTCAATGTGTATGGTCCCATAAACCGATCCCATCCAATTTTTGCTTTGTTTCTTTCGCAAGATTGTTTTGGTACCAAGGTTTTTTTACATAAAAAAGAAATCTATACTGTACTTAGTAATTATATTTCCTTTAGTTTTTGGCTTTGTTTTGTTAGATGTACATCTGCATCATAATTTTAATTTGATCGGATTTACAGGTCATGTCTGAGGCACTGCGATGTGGAAATATAGTCAAGACGGTACATAGAAAAGCTACCCATGATATTAAATTCAAAGGTTAATTATTTTCGATCATCATAATTTGAACATTTTACTGTTTTAAGTTTATACAAATTAATCTAAATGTTTTTTTTTATAATACGGTTGATTTGCAGAATATGTGATTACAAAGGGATGGAAGGTGTTTCCCATCTTCACAGCAGTACATCTTGATCCATCTCTTCATGAAAATCCTTATGAGTTTAATCCCATGAGATGGACCGTAAGTAAAATATACATTCGAATCGTAAGCAACAATATGAAACTAATTATTTTCTTTAAAAAAAAAAAACTAAATATGTAAATAGGATAAGGGGAAGATGAACAAGAAAACGACGGCGTTTGGAGGAGGAGTAAGGGTATGCCCTGGTGGTGAACTTGGCAAACTCCAAATTGCTTTCTTCCTTCATCGTCTTGTCCTCTCTTACAGGTTTGTCTTTTTTTTTTCAATCGCTCTCTTCAGTGACTAACTAATTGATGGATTCTGCCTTATCCGCCACAATAATCGTATAATGTTTTGCAAAATATCAACGTCAAATTACAAAATACATAAACCGAATACTGTTAGTTCGTTTTATTTGATTATTATAGCCCACGTGAGTGTGGTCCAGTGGTAGGGGATAAAGCAAGGGGAAGGGTGAAACTCCCAACCTGAGTTCGATCCTCCCTGGAAACAAAATCACATTTATGTGTAAAGTCTGTTAGTTGGGTTTAGGTCCAATTAGTTTACCTGGTAATCAGAAATGCAGGCGGTCTGATTACCCACTGGCATTAGTCGGATGGCGTGTGTCCGTTGAACCCTTGAACCAAGGGATGAGTCTACTTTGTAGCACTTCAGTATGACCCTACAGGGGTTTATCTGGTAATCAGAAATGCAGGCGGTCTGATTAGCCACTGGCATTAGTCAGATGGCGTGTGTCCGTTGAACCCTTGAACCAAGGGATGAGTCTACTTTGTAGCACTTCAGTATGACCCTACAGGGGCTGACCGGNTTCTTGCGAGATATTTCCTCTGCTTTATAAATAACATTGTTTTCCCGTTTCATACGAATTGGCTTAACGAGTTTGACAATCGTACTTACGAAATTGATGTACTGGTAGGTGGAAAATAAAGCCAGATGAAATGCCAATAGCGCATCCGTACGTGGAGTTTAAGAGAGGCATGCTTTTGGAGATCGAGCCAACCAGTTAAATTCATGAAGACTAGCAGGGTATCAATCTTAAATAGAAATTTAGTTATACGCTTCTTCAGAACTAGAAATCCAATGTTCAATTTATTCAATAATCTTGTATTTTCATAAACTGCTTCCGTTATTCCCAACTACTATCTCTCTAGCTAGTCATAGAACATGTTGAGACTGTATGTTAAAACATGAGTGGAATTCAACTATCCATTCAATTATATAAATATTTTTCTGTCACTAGCTTTGTGAAAAAGTTACAAACGAGACATAAAACAAAATGTAATTAGGAAAATACATGATCATTCATAAACTATAATATAATCTCTTTACACGGAATCGAAATATAACTAATTAGGAAAATACAGATTTCCATCCATCTTTACATAATAACTCTAGGAAGAGAGAGTTTAGAGGGAAGTTTAAGATTTTGACCTTGAAAAGATTTGTCGAAGACATACTTATTGTTAAGAGAAGAAGGATTGACTTGCATGAAAAGGTAATTGCCAGCAAAGAGATCACCAAAATGTGATTGACTCTCCTTCAACCTCTTCACTATTTTTAAAATTCCACTTTTAACCCTACTCGCTTTCTTCCTCACAAATCCCCTAAGTCTCCTGATCTTAACTCTTACCCTAATCCTTCTTCTTCCTCCCAATGACACCACTCTCTTGAACCTGTACAACAAAGTCTCATTAATAACAGTTTTAAAATCCAGAGCTTGTGTTGTGTGAGTACACCATTAGTATTCCTCAATTTTTATGAAAACGGTTACTGAAAAAAATACCTGTATGGATATGAATATGATGACGATCTTCTTCTTGTTTCGCCGAAGACATCATCATCTTCTAGAGAAAGTCTCGTGTAAGGTAGACTGGTGATTTTAGGAGAGGAAGCCATGGAAAATAAAAATGGGGATTTTGTGTAGCTTTATCAAAGAGAGTTCTTTGAGAAATTTGATCAATTATATGAGTTGCCATTACTGTTGATGATTCAATGTGTATGGTTGGTGGGTCGATACATTTGTAGTAGTTAGGTATGTGTATGTGTATTTGAATTTAATGCGATACCTCAATTTAGTTTTGCATATATTTTAATATATTTTTCAATTTATCCCCTGCAGTAAATGGTTTTGCATATGATCTATAAGCATGAATACACAAATCTATGAAAATACAATTGTTACTGTTAGAAATCCAGATTTGCATGCAACTTCCATATTTTTCTTTGTCGTTCAGGTAAGGCAAGAGTACAAGGTTAGGTGGTTTGATTTGATATATAATCACACTTTTTAGGACAGCATGTGATTTATCGTACTCCCTCTGTTCCTTAATAGTTGATGTTTAAGAAAAAATATGTTTGGATGTATCTGGATATGTTTTGAGTCCAAATACATCCAAATAATATTCAGATGTATTTTTCCTTAAACATCAACTATTAAAGAACAGAAGTAGTATATAGCTAACTCGGACTCCGAGTCTCGGAGGCTCATTAAATTAAAGAAAAAGGAGGGACTTGGCATCATCACACATGTCCCATCGATAACAGTTTTTTTTTTTACTCCAACCAAAGAAGAAAGAACGAAGTCAAAGATTTTGGAACAGGATCGTTAGGAAAGTAAATCAATGAACAAACGAAAACATGATAATTCTTTTTTTTTTTACACAAACATCCGAACTTTCTCGGAGAAACCTCAGTGCTAAATCAAGCTAAAATTCCCAAAAGAAGCTGTAAGAAGATAAACAAGAGAGAAGGGTCGTCGGTCTGGTCTACTTGGTTAGTAGAGCTTTATTCTTGTCTGGATCGGTGCACGGCAAATTGGACAAATTTGAAGATCTGGTCCACACTCGCAACAAGTCTTGTATCCAAACAGAAACAAAGTTAGTCTGATATTTCAATTAATCCAGTAGTATAAGAAGAAGAAGAAGAAGAAGATTGAAATTGTGTTTGTTGGATTTACCTGATGCCCACAACCAAAAGCCATATCTTTAGGATTGCTCAGACAAATCGGACATAGCTGTTCCAACAGAGCCAAGAAGACGAAGTTATCAAACTTTTCAAGTAAACATTAGAGACGAAGCATTTTTTTTTCTTCAGATTTTTAAAAGTACCTGGTTATCGGAAGCAGAGGATGTTGTAGCGGGTGGAGCAGGAGTAGACCTTACGGGATAGCTTTGAGTTGGATAAGGAGGAACGCTAGGTTCGAAACTCGGAAGACGGGAAGGAACCTTTGGCGTGTGGTACGACGATGATCTACCAACCATTGGAGGCGGAAGAGGGAATCTTTCCGGAATATTCCCATTTCTTCTTCTGCAGAAACAAAAACAAAAAAATTAAGAAAAAGCTGAGAGCTTTGGGGTAAAAGTTGAAGTTGAAGCCAAAAAAATGATAATGATTATGTTTTGGTGGTGTACCCTAAAAGGTTAAGCTCTAGTGTCGCTTTGTATTGTTGAGGAATTTCCATGAGAGCAGAGAGAGCAAACTCTGTTTCCTTCAAGGACTGAGCTTTGTTCTTTGACATGATTTCTGTGAAGTTCACGAACTTGAAACACAAAATCATATCAAAAGATTTGAAAAAAATGAAACAAACTTTGACGTTTTTTTAGCTCAAAAAGAAACTTACTTGGAAGTTATCAAAAGCTCGTGCAGGGATGTTATCGTCGAACTCCCTCATCATGTCCCATGGTCCATCCCCAACCCCAACTAAGACGATTGATAGAGGAAGCTTACTGTCACAGACAATGAAACCAAATCATAAAACGAGAGTAACTTCAATGGAGAGAAAACAACAACTTGAAAAAGAGGTTAATCAATGTTCGAACCTCGCTTGCACGATAGCATCAACCGTCTTCTGTTCTTGCGGACTTAACCGTCCATTCTCAGTGTCAACACTTCTTGTAACCTGTAAAAGGGTCAAACTGAGGTTTCTTCTTCTGACACCAAAAACAAAGGATCATCATCCATAACGGTATTATTAGTACCTGCCCATCTGCTATTATCACTAGGACGTGGTATTGGCCACCACTCTGCTCAACAATGGTCATGGCCATATCGATGATTGGGGCAAATGAGGTTGGCCCTGATAAATATTCAAGAATTTAGCTGGCGTTTCATTAAAACTCTTGCGGCCAAATAAGGGAAGATAAGTAAACCTGCGAGCTTAAGCTCAGGCACAATCTCTTTATACCGAGCAAGAACTTCCTCAAATCCATTACAGAATCTATCCTCTGGATTGAAGCTAAACACATCTTGATCATGTGTTGATGCATCTCCAAAACCATAACATGGGATTAAGTTGTCTTCGTCAAAGGCGGCTAAGGTTCTTCCTATGATAGCTATCGCTTGTTCATAAGGATTTGGATTGCTTCCTATGAAATGTAAGCTTTTCCTGTTAAAGGACTTTGCCCCTGTTATCAACAAAACCAACAACAAGAAGAAGAAAAATGTGACTCTTGAGTGTGAAACCATTTGATGCATTACACCAAAAGACAGAATCTTCAATTTCACCAACCTGTCCATTCATTGCTCTTGGTGAAGTCAATACCCACTATGAGGTTTGAAGATTCTAGACCTGCACGTGCAAGAGCCTCCGTAACCTAAATGAAACAGAACATAATGTGAATCATCAAGAATCACAAAAGGTTCCGTTAAAAGCCAGCTAGACAGATTCTTCAAACTGACCTGCTCCAAAGAAGAGTAATTATCAGAAATTCTTGAGTATTTCCGCTCCAGCCTCTTCTTGTCACTGCCGTAACTTTGAGAAGGCGGCGGCGGCTGAGAATAAGGCTGAGTACTATAGGAAGGTGGAGGAGGTTGCGCATACTCTGGAGGTGGAGCATATGAAGGTGGAGGAGGATAGTTATAGCTTTCAGGACCATACTGAGGATAGCTTTGATGAGAAGCCCATGAAGATGGTGATGCTGATGCTGATGAAGCTGAAGCTGACCTAGATGACGGAGACTCCTGCCTCCAATTATCCTTTGAATTCCCTGTCCCCATCAACCTTAAAGCTAAACCCTCTCAAGTCAATTCAGTGCCTACAAACAAAGAAACAGATTCAGAAAGATTTCGCATTGAGAGTATATTCATGAGATCCAAGAAAAAATGCAGAAACTTTAGTTAAGATCTTGAGAGTCTATCGCTAGAAGATTCAATTTACCTAACCCGTAAAAAGGCGAAAGCTTTATCTAGGACAGATGTTGAATTTTCTCACCGCTTACGAAATTGCTTTTAAAATCGAAGGTTGGTGCTTTTATATATAGAGAAAGGAGATTCAATCACGTCACGTAATTTTTCCTCAGAGACTTAGCAAAAAACGCGATTTAGTAGTGACTTCTGGATTAAGATTAAGTCCATTTTTAACAAAACGTACTGCAATACTCCAGCCCCAGAATTAGTAAAAAAAAAAAAACAGCTTCTGACAAATCTACGAGCGGAAAATTATCGATTAATCTAACGAAAGACCCACCCAAAACTGGAAAAAAGAGACAGAGATTCGAGGCTGAATCTACCGACATTCAGCGGAAAAGTTTCACAGAATGACCCAGGAGGAGTTTGACAGAGAGAGAGAAGAAAAAGTTGTCTACCTATAACTTGACGAAGAAGATGAAGAAGCAACCGGAATGAAGAATCACATAAGTCTAAGAGGTAGTGAATGAAGGAGCTTCAATGGCGGATCGAATCCTACAGAGTTCGCCTTAAAAGTTCTCCCTTTAGTCCGAAAGCAATTTTACTTTCTTCTATGTTGCTTAATTTTTTTGTTTCTATCAAATCATTAGAGAATAAAACACTTTCGTTTTTTAAAAAGTGTTAACCACGCTGATGGAAGAAACTTCTAATTTTTGTTTAAACCTATATATTTGTTCTCTATTTCAACGATTGGCCTTATAAAATATTATGGATATCCAAAGTCCAAATATGCCTTAAAAAGGTCTTAATTGACAATTTCTTTGAATATTTGAAATTCTTAAATTGCTATTATGCAATAAATAAATAAGAAATATTTTTTCTTTTATTTTTCGGAAGATAGATAAATATTCTGTTTTTTCACAGCAATTTTTTTTTTATTTGTTGAAATGTTTAGTCTAGTCAATTGTATTTGTATTGCTATGACTATCCAAATTTAAATTTTGTGGACTACTGTTTCTATATAAACTGAATAAGATCAAAATATACTTTAGAATAAAAATGACCAATACTTAGAAGAAGAAAAGGTGATTTATCATTTTAAAATTTTTAATAGAGCTGACCAAAAGATAAGTTGACCTGGAAAAATAAAAGTATAAATAAAAGTATTATTAATAATATTTTTTTTTTTTGACAGCTAGTATTATTAATAATAACTGTAATAAATTCATATGTGAAAAAATGGATGGTTATAAAGAAGTTTCTGTTCCACGTGCCAATCCTATCTTCAATTTTTGTCTTTCGTGGTGCGGTTACAAATTGTCGCCGTTCGTTATTTTAACTTGCAGTGCTCTTTCCTTTAGTTTTCGACTTTCGTTATTCGATAGGTACTGTTGAACATTCATCTTGAAACATGACTATTTTTTTTTTAATGTTAATTTAACTTGACTGAATCATTCTCCATTCGTTTTTTTTTTTTTTTTTTTTTTTTGTGAGATCCTGAAAATGTTCATAAATTGTAATTATCAACTAATGTTGTCTTAGTTTGTATAACAATTTTTGTTTTCTTTGGATAGCAGCAGACACTACACGTGAAGTGGAAATTTCATAAATTGAAGTAAATCTATTTAATTTGCAACAACAACAACAAAAAAACAACTTCATACCCGTGATTTGTGCAGCTCTTTTTCTTTATTGGACCGTTACCTGGACTGCACTATTAAACCAAAATAGTTAGATTTTAACCCCAAAAAATAATTATTATAATTATGGACTAAAAATATACAAATTTAGTTTGAAGTACTATTTCACAGAACCAAGCAAGTGCTAAGTAAACTACATATAGGCCTGTCAATCCGATCCCGCGGTTTTATTCGGCTGTTCATGAGGCATGTTAATTTGTGACTTGATCGGCGGAGGGCCACAAGGTTAGTCCTTAAACCGGAAAAAAAGAACCAACTTTGATTATCCAATTCCAGTAAAAGTGTATTATGAATTTGATTTGGTTATACTGAGATTATGTTGTGTTGTTGTTGTGAGACCAATGGCTACACCAAACCACATCAGAGAAATGATGCATGTTGATGGTTTAACCAATGATGAAGTGAAGAGTCATTTACAAGTAAAAGCTCTCATCTTTTTTAACCAATCATAAACTTTGGTGTGTGAGTGAATGATCTGACATTTGTGAAAATGTATTGCAGAAATATAGAATGCATATCCGAAAGCATCCGCTGCATCCGACAAAGACTTTGTCATCCTCGGATCAAGCTGGTTTGTTAGATAGAGAACCACATAACTTAATAAGTTTGTCGAGGTCGGATTCTCCACAATCAGATTTGTTTTTTTCATTTTGGTTTGGTATAGTAGAATTAGTCGAATTTGATTCGGTCGATTCAGTTAATATTTCTAACCGGTTTAGCCACCCAGCCTATTAGGCAGCCGAGTTCTCGCCGAAGGTGGATGTGACCGCCACGAGTTGGGTACAATCTGACCATAAAACGGTCAACATTCTTTGACCGATTTTTGCCGATTAAATATGGAAAATGGTGTGTTATAAGAAAATTGTTTGGGCCAGAAAAGCTGAGTTTGTCAAACAATTGACCCAATTGGGCCCAATATGTGTAAATTCACACAAGCTCTGCAATTGTCTCACATCACAAATCTGTCTTCACTTTCCCACATAGAAATTTTTTTGGGGATTTCGATCCCAAACTAAAACCCTAGTTTTGATTACAGATTAATCACCCTCTCACCAACCTAAAATTAAAGCCAAATCACACTGACAAGGTTTTCTACCAAAATCATTGCATTATTGGAGTTAGTTCAAGGTAATTACCAAACCATTTGTGCTTGTTTTGTTCGATACAACTTTTAAGTGAAAACAAGTTCAATTTTCACTTGTGTTTACAATTGTCGAATTGTTTAGTGTTTTTTACATTGTGTTTGTTAACTTGAGTTTGATGTGTTCTTGTTTTGTTCGTCTTTCGTAGAGGAAGATTTCACAATCATAATTTGAGTTTTGTATAGTGTGAGAGTCGAATTTCATCCTTTCTTACAAAACCAAAGTCTGCATTTTGCTCCTGGGAATGAGAATTGCAAGCTTTTGTAGAGTTGTTAGAGTTAAAAACCTGTAAGAATTGTGATTTGAGCTGTTAGAATGCGAACGAGAGAGACGTTAGAGGTGTTTTTTCAGTTGTGTGAATGTGTTAACAAATGTGTCGGCTCCTTAATCTAGTGCGTTTCATTGACTGAATTAGTAGGAATCATTATAGGCTTTTTTGTTATTGACTGAAAAATCGTTACACCCGGACCGAGCCCGAGTAGCCAGCGAAATTTAGAACACATAATATATCTAAATGATATGGGCCTTGCGGGCCACAACTCCCACTTTCATCAAAATTGACATTTTTGTGGTCATTTCGCAGAGCTACGCTCAGCAACATTGAAAGGGTTTAAGGCATAAGCAATCACCACCGGAACTCATTTGCTCTGAGCCAAGAACATAGCTTCTGCTAGTTTCTTTCAAGTTTCCAATTTAGAGAACCATGAGAGAAATCGTGACGATTCAAGTTGGAGACTTCGCAAACTTCATTGGCTCCCACTTCTGGAATTTCCAGGTTAGAAAGCAAATACTCCATATGATTCTTCCTGCTCGGTCGATTTTCAGTTACCGTTAAAGTGGATTCTGGGTTTCGTTTGTCTCTGAGTTTCATTACAAGAAGTCTTGGTCTTTTTTGCTTTTGGAGGATAGATTTATCGTTTGGCTTGCTAAAGTTGAGGACTTTTCTTTGAATGTAGGATGAATTGCTGGGATTGGCGAGTGACCCAGAAAGCGATCCAATCTTTCGAAATCAGAATCTCGACATGGACGTTCTCTATCGCTCCGGTGAGACCCAGCAGGTGAGTTTTGAGATTTCGTTGACTTTGAAGTTTGATCAATTGCTTTTCTAAATCTCATTCTTTTGTTGGAAATTTATCCAGGGAGTCTCTACATACACTCCTCGTCTGGTTTCAGTCAACTTTAAAGGTAATAATCTACCTTTTTCTTTCCATTAGAAGATTGGTTTTGGCAGAAGAAATTACATTTGTTAACTTGAATGAAGAACTTTAAGATACTTATCCTCTTGTATTTTAGTTTCTTAGCTTTACTGTTACTGAAACTCCTATGATAGAGTTGCTTAGAACAAGAAAGATTTTAGATTTGATCATAAAAAATGGTGGTTTTATGTATGCATATAAGTTAGTACTTATCATCTGAAATTTCCTCGTCTTTCAGGGTCACTAGGCTCTATGAGCTCACGCGGTACTCTCTACAACGAAGGCTCTTCATCAAGATCAGATTCTTCTAAGACCTGGTCAGAAGTGCTAAATTTTGTCTGCTTTGGTAGATGTTTCCTGAACATGGTATTTAGATAAGTTAAAAGCTTGTTCTTTCACTCGGGTGATATGATCGAATCTCCGTTACGTGCTTGTAGGTTTGGAGATGTTGATACTCAGAGATCTGAACCTCGAAAGAAGAACTTGTTTCTCCAAAGTCTGTACGAGGAAGAAGTTAAAGTAGGGAAAGAAAAGGCCACAGAGATTGAGGACAAAGACATTGTTGGATGCTTAGATGAGGAAGTTGAATGCTGGACTGACTTCTCCAAATCCCATTACCATCCTCAGAGTCTGTACGAGCTGAGCGGATTATGGACAGACTCTCAGGACTTCAACAATTACGGAATTGGCAAAGACGTCTTCTCTGAGGCTTCACGTGGAGAGGAGATATGCGACAGGCTCCGCTTCTTCGTTGAAGAGTGTGATCATATTCAAGGTATTAAGTTCCTCGTGGATGATTCTGGTGGATTCTCTGCTGTAGCAGCAGATTTCCTAGAGACCATCGCGGATGATTACACGAACATTCCTGTGTTGCTTTACTCCGTGAGGACTCCAATGTCGCAGATGAATCCTAGCAGCTCTAAGAAGACGGTTTCAAACAAGCTTCACGACGCCATCTCGTTCTCTCGCCTCTCATCTTATTGTAAACTCTTCACTCCGATCGGTTTACCATATTTGAGCGGAAGTAAGCAACTTCCAAACTTCACCAAAGCATAAATCTTTTGAATTCTCTTCTCTTAATGGAAACTGATGATTTGATTCTTTTTTAGGTAAAGCATCGAAATTTCTTAACCTTGGAGATGAGAAGCCTTATCGAAGCAGTGCAGTGTATGCTGCGGCACTACATTCAAGCACAATTCCTTTCAGAATGCAACCATCAAGCTCAAGTGAAGTGTCTAATGCTATGGATGTTAACACACTTGTGCAGCTTCTAACGGGCCGTGGTAGACAAAACATGGTGGCGATTTTGGATTCCGCAATGCCAGCTCCTACATTAGCAGGGAAGCAATTAGAGAACACTCTTTTAACGGATTTGCAGTCGCTAACACCGGAAGTAACCGAAGATGTAGAAGACGAGCAAGCGATTGAGTCAATGTGTATACTTGGAGCACTTAGATCAGAAGACGAAGAAGCATCGGTTTCAGAAGTTACGAATGCAGTCGACGCAGCTTATGAACAGAGGAACAAGACGAAACCGTTGTTCTGCAATCTGTCTGTTTCGCGCTGTCCTCTTCCGGTGCCGTTACCGTTTCCTTCTATATTTGGAAACCTTGTTGGGAGGAAAGGTGAGATCTTGAGCAGTCCGGTGGTCTCGGAGTCTCTGTACAGAGGCTCGCTTGATGTTCACTCTTTACCAGTAGCAGCAAGATGGAGATCGTCGAGCGCGGTTTTGCCGTTCTTGGAAAGTAGAATGGGGAATTTAGAGAAGCTTGGGATCCAATGGGGAGCAATGGGATCAGATGTGGTGAGAGCATGGGGATTTGGGAGAGAAGAGTTGCAGGAAATGAGGGAGAATCTGTCAAAAATGGTGTCTGAGCTTAGTCCTCAGTTTTTGATATCTTCGGATTCAGAATAAAGTTTTTTTTTCTTAAGTAATGTCTTGGAACGAAACTGTTGTATCAACCAGTTTTTTTTCTTAAGTAATGTGATCGAAATGCGATGAAGGCTTAACAAACAATTTTTCTATTTTTCTTGATCAGTTTGAAACATTGCCAATTTTCAAATTTTCCTTTTAAAAGTAGGAATTAAAAAAAAATCAACCAAAAATGTTTTATTTTCTTCTTACTCTTATTATTTTAAACATATAATAATATGTATATTTTTCCGGTGTTGATTAAAATTATTTAAGTTTTTATTTTTATGTAACGGGTGAATATTTGGTTATTGATTTATGGTGTATTATCGGTTGTTTTATATTTTCAAAATATATATATGATTCATTTCTAAAAGTTTAAAAAAGCTTATGATTCAATTAAATTTAAAGTATTTTTAGAATATATGATTTTGCTACCGAGGATGATCCTGAGCCATCGGTTCATTTCAAAATAGTTCACGAATATCATCTTCCGTTGTTTTGGTGCAGCAATAAAAAATTTGATGTCGATGGTGGGGGCACGATATGCTACACTACAGGGTCAAAAAGACATGACCATTCCCTTACCTTTTTTCCGATTGCAATGTTTGTGGTTTGTTGAGAAAAAAATATCCCACATACTTTTGTCTCACAATATTTGAAAGAAATTTATTCAAGTTGATATTAGTTGTATTTAGAAAAATAATTGATTACGACCATCGGAAAAAGTTGATGTAGTAGCCACACAACACTTTCAATTTATTCATATCACAACTAAAATTGGTCAACAATCTAGCCTCAAAAGTTAACCGGGTCTTTAAATTAAATAAAGGAGCAGAGAAACATTCGTAGTCCTCTCCACAGAGGATCATATATCTAGCAAATATTCCCTTGCGAATAAAATCCGACACTGGTCATTTTCGTCTTCTTCTATCTCGCGGGAATCTACTGTGCTCTCACACTGTTCAACACTATCCTTCTCTTCACTGGCAGCTCGGGTCCCCCGTAACGGGTCAGATCTAGATCCGGATCCGGAGACGTCGAGTATGAAGCACTTCAAAAGCGAGCGAGTCCGTGCGACTCCGAAGCTCTTCACGTACGTTCTCGTCGGTTTCATCGCTCTCCTCGGCTTGACTTGCCTCTACTATGGCTCGTCGTTCGCTCCCGGATCCAGAAAATCCGACGAGTTCGATGGATCTAACCGCGATGACACTGGATCCGTTAGAGATCGAGATGGAGTGGGCCGTTTCGAAGTTCCAAAAAGCGTTCCGGTTCGTGTTTAAGCATTGATTTGTGTTTTTTTTTTTAGATAAATTGAGTCAAAATTTCCAGAATCGTAGTGTTTAAGTGATAGTCTGTGCAGAATAAGTCCTTCTGTGGAAATTGCTAATCCACGTTGTGGTGGAGTGATCTTTGTCGATTTAGTGAGTTTCGTAGATTTTAGCGAGTCGTGCTCATTGCTCTTTCGTATTTGATCGGCAGATATGTGATTCGAAACACTCGGAGCTTATACCGTGTTTGGATAGAAATCTTCATTACCAGTTGAAACTGAAACTCAATTTAACGTTAATGGAGCACTATGAGCATCATTGCCCTCCTCCAGAACGGCGTTTCAATTGCCTTGTTCCTCCTCCAGTTGGTTATAAGGTCGGACTTCTTTCTCTTGTCTTGCATATGCTATGGTTTCGGTGTTAGTGGTTGATAATGTCGCTGTCTATGGAGTTCTCAGATACCCTTGAGGTGGCCTGTGAGTAGAGACGAGGTGTGGAAGGCGAATATCCCGCACACACATCTTGCGCAAGAGAAATCTGATCAGAATTGGATGGTTGTAAATGGTGATAAGATCAATTTCCCAGGGGGAGGAACACATTTCCACAATGGAGCTGACAAATACATAGTTTCCCTTGCTCAGGTACTACAATATCATAATCAATTTGGTACTTCTTTGCTTTATTGAATCTCAAAGGCAGCGCCAATCCTGTAGAACCCACTGCGCCTTTTTTGGTTTGATTGTTCATATTTGTTACCAAATTTGCATTAGCGAGCGAAAGTTTATGGTAGAAGATTATTGCACTATCTTGCATAGACCAAAACGAGTCTTGGGTAGTCTGTTATAGCAAAGTAATGATGTTAAGGCTTTGACTTAAATGTCTCTATAACTACCCAACATTATGGGATATTCTATTGCTCCTATATCAGGGAGCATAGTTGTTGAATTTAACAGCAGCTTCTGGCTCTACTTATTGCTTTAGATGCTGAAATTCCCTGGCGACAAACTCAACAATGGGGGAAGCATTCGGAATGTTCTTGATGTTGGTTGCGGGGTAGCTAGCTTTGGTGCTTATCTTCTCTCACATGACATCATAGCCATGTCCCTTGCTCCTAATGATGTCCACCAGAACCAGATCCAATTTGCTCTAGAACGAGGGATTCCATCAACACTTGGTGTTCTTGGGACTAAGCGTCTTCCATACCCAAGCAGATCATTTGAACTTGCGCACTGCTCTAGATGTCGTATAGATTGGCTTCAAAGAGATGGGATCTTGTTGCTGGAACTTGATAGGTTGCTCAGACCTGGCGGCTACTTTGTATACTCGTCGCCTGAAGCTTACGCACACGACCCAGAAAACAGAAAGATTGGGAATGCGATGCATGATCTCTTCAAGAGAATGTGTTGGAAGGTCGTTGCCAAACGTGAGCAGTCTGTTATATGGGCAAAACCGATATCCAACAGTTGTTACTTGAAGAGGGATCCGGGTGTCCAGCCTCCGCTTTGTCCTTCTGGCGATGACCCAGATGCAACTTGGAACGTCTCAATGAAAGCTTGCATATCACCTTACTCAGTCAGTAAGTATACATATCATATATAACTTATAGAGTATCAAGCATTTCATTAAGTTTTCTATTCATTCCATGTTTGTTATATTTACCCAGGGATGCATAAAGAAAGATGGAGTGGACTTGTTCCATGGCCACGGAGGCTGACAGCTCCTCCACCACGTCTCGAAGAAATCGGTGTCACTCCCGAGCAATTCCTTGAAGATACGGTAATTCTTCTCTCCCTACATCGAAAGTTTGTTCAGTAATCCAGATTCTGAGAAGTTCAATTTCAAGCTGCCATGCCTCTCTACCTATACAAAACACTTGTCTATTGCTCACTAAAGTGGAGTGTGAGTGTAGGAAACATGGCGGCGTAGAGTGATGGAATACTGGAAGCTGCTGAAACCGATGGTGCAAAAGAACTCGATAAGAAATGTGATGGACATGAGCTCAAACCTGGGCGGGTTCGCAGCTGCTCTAAACGATAAAGACGTATGGGTAATGAATGTCGTACCGGTTCAGTCCTCTCCGAGAATGAAGATTATCTACGACCGTGGCCTTATCGGAGCCACTCATGATTGGTACATACATGTTTTGAAACTCTGAAAACATTGTGTGTGCGTAATCAGATAATGTTTTTTTGAGCTTTCTGTGTGGCTTGATGATGATCTTTTGCAGGTGTGAAGCCTTCGACACATACCCACGAACATTTGATCTTATCCACGCGTGGAAGACGTTCACAGAAACCGAAACACGTGGATGCAGCATCGAAGATCTGCTCATCGAGATGGACCGGATACTACGTCCAGAAGGATTTGTCATAATTCGTGACACATCAGAAAATATTAGCTACATCAAGAAGTATTTGACATTGTTGAAATGGGACAAATGGGTAACAGAGGCGACTCCGAAAAGTGATTCTCTGTCGAGTAAAGACGAGAGAGTTTTGATCGCCAGAAAGAGACTGTGGAGCGTGGCGGCCATTTCAGAGTTGTGAAAGGTTGGTTCATTTTTCTTGCAAGACACCTGTTTCCTTCCTTGTATGCATAATATGGTAACAAATTTTAATGCCATTTCTCCGATCTGACAGGTGAACGGGGAGTTTTTCAGCTGAGGCAAATTCTCGACTTTTTTTAATTCTAAGAAATGTAGCAACTGTAAATTACACAACAATTCTTACATAGTTATATGATATGCATTTGTTGTAGGAAAACTGTAAAAGCTTTTTTTTTTTTTTTGCGATTTTTATTTCCTTGATTTTATATATAAATTAAAAATTCGTTGTTTTCAAGCGAATTAATTTTGATTGAGTATGCATTTGTTGTAGGAAAACTGTAAAAGCTTCTTCTTTTTGCGATTTTTATTTCCTTGATTTTATATATAAATTAAAAATTTGTTGTTTTCAAGCGAATTAATTTGATTGTTTTGTACATGTAGCGGGTAGAGTCACTAGCGAGTTGACCCAGTAGGCTTAAAATTGAATAGAAAATAAAGTGAAAAATACATAGTACAAAGAGAAATACAAATAACAGAAAGAACAAATAGAGAGAGAAATATCAGAGTCAGACTTATGACGCAGTTGTTTTGACCTTGTTCTTCTTATTCTTATTCTTCTTCTTCTTCGAAGGAAGGCCATTGCTACTAAGTTCTTCAGGTTTCCTCTTTTTTCTGCCAAGTACACAAACGTTATATTCCTCAGTAATAAGAACAAACTCTGCCTTCATCTAGCTATATGTTCACCCAATATATCTATCAGATATATCATATATCAAGCTAAACCAGTCCAAAATTAAACATAACATATATGAATTTTTCATGTACCTTGCAGGAGTCTCATCCAAACCATCCTCGCCATCTTCATCAATTTCACCTATCAGGCACTCATCCAAACTATTCTTTCCACCTTCATCAATTTCACCTATTTTGCAGGTTATAAAAAAGAAAACTCCAACATGAGATTAAAAGTAGTGGTCAATAATGCATGAGATGATACACAAGTGAACAGACCTATTGGATCTTTTTCACCATTCTTTTCCTCTTCCGGGTCAGAATCCGATCCCCACCGGTCTCTTCCATCGTCAAAGTCCCACCTCTCTCCATCTGGAGGCATCCAAAAGTCAAGCTCCTCAGCATCTTCATCATTTTCGTGCTCGACCTCATCAGTAACATCCTCTCCATTCTCTTCTTTTTCATCTGACTTCTTGTTTTTCTTCTTCTTCTTTTTTTTATTCTTCTTCTTTTCTTCTTTTACGCCATTTTCCTTCGCCGGCGTTTCTCCACCATTCTCCGGAACAGATCCAGACTCTTTCTCTCGTTCCTTTTCCTCTGTTATATAAGCAACAACACAATCGTTAAACTTAAAAAAATAGCAAAACAAGTTTTGCAACCTAACGAAGTCTCGTATAAACTATAAAGGTTCAAATTACAAACCTAATTTGTTGAGGAAACGCCGTCCAGTGATATGCTTCCAAATATGTTCCTCAGTCTTGTTTACTGTATCACCCGTCAGCTTACATTTCAGTTTTGAACTGACACCAAAAACCAAAAAGCAAATTCAGCAAAATTTCTAAAACGCAATTTCTTCAAAATATAAACTCACAATCTGGCACAAAAAAAAAACTCTTTTCAGCTCTGCACTAGCACCAAAACAACATTCAAGTCTTTCCCGGACCAAAAAAAAAAAACATGAAATTTCCAAATTAAACAACAATCCCACTAAACCCTAAACCCTACCATACAGATAGAGGGAAATTTTGATAATAAAACGTAAGAGACGAAATTTTGAGCATTTCTCCAGTATCCAGAACCCTAATTCAATACATAGTCAATAACAATTTAAATATCTACTGTTATGGTCTTTCCAAATTAACGAAATTGAAAAAAAAAATCGGAGAGGGGTAAAGGATTAAACTACCGAGCGCTAGGATCTTGCTCAAACAAGTTGAGCGGAGGCTTGCTGTGGGATACGGCATGATCGATAAGCCCCAAACGACACCGTTTGCTCTGTGAATAGACCTCCTTGTCTTTCTCGAGAAGCTCGTGACCCGTCTGCACGCATCTGAATCTCCCATTCTCGAGTTTCTTATACTTTGGCTTTCCCAATAGGTTAGTGCCTTCCTTCGTCGTCGTCATCTCTTCCTCCGTAGCCGCCATTGATATGCAGTTTTTTTTTTAGCGATTTGTGTTTCACTGAAAGGAGACTGCAAGTAGACGACGAGGTGTTATTGTAAGCTGTTTCACACAAGCAACGACTTGCCGTTTTACTGTTTTTAAGATTTTGCACGTCGTTTTATTTTTGTGGGCTTATCAAAGTTCACACAATATATGGGCCTATTGTTCATAGTACCAGCCCAAAAAGACACAAGACAAAAATATAGCAAGTACAAAACATGCTCCTTTCTATCCTCGTACACTTGGCAACTGAAAAACCAACGTTTTTTTTTTCCGTCTCAAGAAATACCAATTTAGGAAATTAAACAATAACAGAAAAGAATTTGTTCTCTGAAAAGAAAAATCATTAAAGATTATGAACATGGACCGTTTTTTATTTTCCACTATTTGGTTCATTTTGTGGAGTATATTTTTCTTTAGGTAAAGTATGACTGTGACTGAAAGGTGCAGACAATGATAACCGCTTTTCTGGGTTCCAACAAGAACACAGCTCATGACTGTTGAACTGTGTGGTCCGGTCCATTTCTCAAGACACGAGGAAAATCCTTTTTCTTTTTCTTTTATTAAATCTGTAATTTTTCAGAACAGGAAAATAAAAACCCTGTAATATTAAATCTGACTTTGAGAAAGCTTCTGGACTGGCTTTAAACTTGAGCAAATCGTGTCTCTTTCTTGATGGGAATCAGACCAATACAACCAGGCAGCTAGCTTCTACTTTCGGGCTGACTCATGGGTCATTGCCAGTTAGATACTTGGGACTTCCTCTCATGCCACATAAGCTTCGGCCTCAAGACTATCAACCTCTGATTGATAGGGTCAGATCAAGATTATGTTCCTGGACAGCAAGACCCTTATCGTTCGCGGGGAGATTACAATTGCTCCAGTCAGTTATCTATGGACTCATAAATTTCTGGGCAGCTTCCTTTCCTCTTCCCAAATGTTGTTTGGATACTCTTGAGAAGCTTTGCAACGCCTTTCTTTGGACGGGAGCTCCAGACTCAGCTAGAGGTGCAAAAGTTTCATGGGCTTCGGTTTGTTCTCCAAAAAATTCAGGAGGCCTTGGTCTTCGCAGATTGGAGGATATGAATCAAGTATTCGGTCTAAAGCTGATATGGTTGTTATTTACTTCCAAAGGATCATTGTGGGTAGCTTGGGTGGAGAAGCAAATCCTTAGAGGAAGATTGTTTTGGTCTCCAACGATTCAGTTAACGGGAAGCTGGATTTGGAAAAGATTGATGAAGCTGCGTGATTTAGCGAGGCCGTACCTTTTTTGCAAAGTCAACTCTGGATCATCGGCTTTGTTCTGGCATGATGATTGGACTAATCTGGGACCTTTCACTGACATAACGGGAGCTAACGGTCCCCGAGTCTCGGGAGTTCATAAGTTAGCAACTGTTAATCAGGTATGCGTGGGAGGTTCTTGGTCAATATCACGAGGAAGACATCCAATTTTAAGATTGCTGCGTGATTGTCTACCTCCGGAGCTTCCTTCAGCTCTCAATTCTGACCAAGATGTGTTTCTGTGGAGAAATTCACCGGATACTACGCCAGGAGAATTCTCAACTACAAAAACGTGGAACTCCCTCCACCCCCCTCCCCCGTCTCTTCCTTGGACGAAATCAGTATGGTTCAAAGATAGAATTCCTAAACATGCTTTCATCCTGTGGATTGTTATGAGAGGCAGGCTTACTACTAGAGATCGTTTAAGGTCATGGGGTCTCAATGTCTCTCCGATTTGTCTTCTCTGTAACTCGCATCAGGAAACGGCTAATCATCTCCTCGTCGAGTGTTCGTACTCGTCCGACATTTGGAGCAGTTTATTTCGAAATCATGCCTCCTCTGTTCCCTCATCAATTGATGAAATCGTATTGTGGTCCCGATCATCAACCATAAATAGTAAGGTTAACACTATCTCCTTGTTGCTAGTTCATGCGATTGTCTATTGTTTATGGAGGGAAAAGAATGCAAGACTTCATACCTCTGTAACAAGAACGACTGAGGCCATAATCAAAGAAATTCACCTTCTCATGAGAGCGAAGCTTTTTGGGTTGGATAGGTCAGCATCAAACCAAAACCGTCAAGCTATAGCTCTTGTTACTACTGTCTCCCGTGAACCACAAGACTCCTTCCTCTCCACCTGGTTCGCTTACTATCAGGTTTAATTAACCTACATCCTATATGTTGCCTTTTTCATGGACGTGCTGCATTTTCTCTTCTCTCTCGCTGCTTCTTTTTAGTTTCTTATTGTATATATATATATATATATATATATATATATATATATATATATATCTCTCTT
>OVBJ01000274.1:44091-68140 GCA_900406535.1 Noccaea bulbosa
AAAAAAAAAAAAAAAAAACAACCTTTTTCGTCCATCCCGATTTTCAGAAAAATCTGAAAATCAAGCCTTACATAAAGACAGTGGAGGTAGAGAGAGAGTGATGAAGTGAAGTGTCATCACCATTAATTAGTCTCTTCTCTCTTTGTCACTCTCGTGTTTAGGCCCGGCTCTAGGGGGTGGCGGGCTGTGCGTAGGCCATGGGTCCAGCCCAAAATTTTAGAAATTCTTTAAGAAAAATAGGCCCAATTTTGTAAAAAAAAAAATTATATATTAAAAAAGACCAAAAATTTAAGTTGGCCTAAGGTTTTAAAAATATTGAGACGGGCCTGTGTTTAGTTAGTCGCAATGAAGAATGATCTCGAAAGGGCAAACCTTCTCGTGTTTTCATGGTTTCTTCTGTGCTTACTAACAGCAACAACAGCTGTTTCAGTTCAGCCGACGTGTAGTTTTCCGGCGATTTACAACTTCGGAGATTCTAATTCCGACACCGGAGGAATCTCCGCCGCTTTCGAGCCCATCAGGGCCCCATACGGTCAAGGTTTCTTCCACAGACCCGCCGGACGAGACTCTGATGGTCGTCTCACCATTGATTTCATAGGTAAAAAGTTTGCAGTATCTATTCAAAAAAAGAAAGTTTGCAGTAAAAAACAGAGCTTTGAAAACTAATCTTTGATTCAATGATCTCAGAAGCTTTTTGACTTTGATTCCGTGGTTTGCAGCTGAGCGTGTGGGTCTACCGTATTTGAGCGCATACCTGAACTCGTTAGGATCAAACTTCAGACATGGAGCAAACTTCGCGACAGGTGGCTCAACCATTAGAAGACAGAACGAAACCATCTTTCAATATGGCATTAGCCCCTTTTCTCTAGATATGCAGATTGCTCAATTTAATCAATTTAAAGCAAGATCTGCAGAACTCTTCACACAGAGTCAGTTTTTATTTATTTAAATTAATCTACAACTTGTCTGCGTCATGATGATTTGACGTGTCTGCTTTGCAATAACAGTGAAGATTAGATCTGACAGAGAGAAGCTTCCAAGACAGGAAGAGTTTGCAAAGGCTTTGTATACTTTCGATATTGGACAGAATGATCTCTCTGTTGGGTTTCGGACAATGAGCTTCGATCAACTTAAGGCGACAATACCCGACATTGTCAGCCATTTAGCTTCTGCTGTCCGGGTGAGATTTGATTACGGTCCATGAAAGAGAGATCTAATTGTTCTCTTCGGCTTTGATGCTCCTAACTTCCACTACATGATTGATTCACAGAACATATATGAGCAAGGAGGAAGAACCTTTTGGGTACACAACACAGGTCCGTTCGGTTGTTTACCCGTGAACATGTTTTACATGGGCACTCCTGCGCCGGGGTACTTGGACAAATCTGGCTGCGTCAAGGCTCAAAACGAAATGGCCATGGAGTTCAACAGAAAGCTCAAGGAAACAGTCATCAACCTCAGGAGAGAGCTCACCAAAGCAGCCATCGCTTATGTTGATGTCTACTCTGCCAAATACGAAATGATGAGTAACCCCAAGAAACTAGGTTACAACCTCGCAATAAATTTGTAGTAGTACCTATATTTGTAGAAAGTTTTGAACTTTGATATTGTTTTTTTTTTTTGCAGGATTTGCAAACCCATTAAAACCATGTTGCGGCTACCATGAGAAGTATGACCATATCTGGTGCGGGAACAAAGGGAAAGTGAACAATACCGAAATATACGGCGGCTCATGTCCCAAACCGGCAACGGCTGTGAGCTGGGATGGAGTTCACTACACCGAAGCTGCAAGCAAGTACGTAGCTGACCGTACTCTCAGTGGTTTGCTCACAGACCCTCCAGTTCCAATCACCCGAGCTTGTTATAGACAGTGAGATTTAGTAGAAGAGCTTGATGAACCGACAATGTATTTCGAACCAAAAATAAAGATTCGGATCTTAGAGCAATAAAATAAGCGTTTAAGGACCGATCAAATGATTTATGTAATGCAGTGTAATCTTTAGTCATGTTCATCTATGCACGTCTATGGAAGGCTTCTAAGTTACTTATAGGCTTATAGCAAAGCGGAAGTCGTTTTCTTCTAGAAGTAGTTTTTAGTGATTGCCGCTTCTAACTCGCTGAATTCCCAAGCATCGTTAGCAGAATATTCACCTGAAGAAGATTGTAGAGTGGAATCAAGCTCTGAATGATTCTGAAGAAAACTGTAAATTGATAAGCTGACTTATGAACTAAAGTACCGATTGAATCTCGCCGCAGAGCAGTGAGGTGAGCACAACTGCAGCGAAAAGGAATGATAATTTAGTAGAGCTTTCACTTTTTTTTGGATTTGTTAGTAAATCAAAGGTGAAAAAAAGAACAAAAGTTTTCACCTTCCAAGAGCTTTAGCAAGATCTGCACAGAGGGATCTTATGTATGTACCCTTAGAGCATACAACCCGGAAAATCAGATTTTGTCTGCAAAAAGAGAGAACCGAGAGAGATCTTTAGTGAGACCCAACCAAAAACATTGTTTTCAAAATGCTTATGCGCTGTAACAGAAAACCTGTCATCTAAGCTGCGTTCAATGTCAAACTGGAAAATTGAGATTCGTCTTGGAGAAAGCTCAACGGTTTCTCCTCTTCTTGCCTTGTCGTACATCTTCTCACCTCCAACCTGAACATAAACTACAGTTAGAAAACAATGTAATCCACGACGATAAGGCACAGTTTAAGATTGAACAAAGCTTACTTTTATAGCAGAGAACATGGGTGGAACTTGCCATATTTCTCCAAGAAACGATGTCAAAGCTTTCTTAACGTCATCGTCTTTAATATGCTCCCAAGGCTCTCGCTGAATCACCTGGAGCAATAGTACCGTTGAGCAAACTCCAACTCTATCTAATGTAAGAAATGAGCCATGAAAGTAAGGAAAGGAGTCGTTGGAGTACCGGAGAGTCGGCGTCTAAAGTGGAAGTGGCTTCCCCAAGACGAAAAACGCCGCTATAACCTTTGATCATACCTTGGTAGCTGCAGAAACAGAGGACTTTTATGTTTTCTTTCTGTAACTCATCATAGACAGAAACATCAAACATAAGGCATCACAACGTTGAATTAAAAGGATTAACAAACCTGTCAACCACCTTAGTGGCTTTACCGATGCAGACGATTAATAAACCAGTAGCCATGGGATCAAGTGTTCCAGCATGACCCACCTGAGAAATATACTTAATCAGCTAAGCTGCCAAAAAAAGACGACAAATTCAAATCTTGGATCTAAACAAGAACCTTTTTCACTTTGACTAATCTTCGTAGCTTCCCACAGACAGTGAAGGAAGTCCATCCTGAGAGCAATACCATAACCAAATCACGAAACGAATTCAAAAAGCGAAAGAAAGAGAGGGAGAGATTACAGAAATTGGTCTCACCTTTGGGTTTGTTCACCAAAACCACAGTACCGTTAGGACCATCCCATCTAGGAGGAAGCTCACCGTTTCTCGTCACAAGGAAAGGCTCTCCATCACCGCCACTGGCCACAGCTTTCTCATTGGGGGATTTCGTCAAACACTTGAAGAACTCTTCCACTTTCTTCTCACTCACAACCTCCTCTGGCTTCTTCTTCTGCTTCTCCTCCGCCTTCGCTTCATCGAAAAACACCAACTTGTCATCCTCATCATCATCACAATTCTCCGTACCAATCCGTTTAACTTCGTTTCTCTTTCCACCATTTGCTGCTCTCTTCCTCCCTCTAACTTTCCCGGAATTATCATCGACCTTGGAATTTTCTCCAGGTTGCAGAAACGCCTTATCTAAGCATTGATCGGGAAAAAACTTCTTCTCCAACTGATACACCATCTTATAATGCTTGTCTTTCTCCCATGGATACGCAAATGTATCATAGAAATACAATTCCTCTTCTCTCTGATGCAACCTATCAAATTCCACCACTTCGGGTTTCAATTCCACGAATCCCTCATCGGATTTCCGGCTCTCGTCCTCAGAATCAGACCCGTATAGCCTCTTCCTCCTTTTACTGTAGTATTTTCTCTTCGCCTTGTCCATTTCCGGATCCCCGGAGCCGGGGCGACCCTGTTCACGCTCCATTGACAGTTTGTTGTCGACCCACGAATCGAAATCCGGCTCGGCTGGGTCAGGCGAACCGGATTTGATGGCTCGGGCGGGTCGACGGCGGTTCTGAGAGAGAGAAGACTGTGTGGGGCGATTGATGATCATGTCGTATTGAAGTGGGTACGGCGTCGACGTGGTGGAAAGGAATAGAGAAGAAGACAAGTAGGGTTTATGGATGTTTCTCGGTTTGACTGAGAAAAAGAGGTGACAAGTCAAAGCCATTCTTGCTGAAGAAGACATTAGCCTGGTGAAGTGTAGAGATTTCGCCATTAATGAAAGCACGGATAGATAGAGGAGGAGGCGGGCCAAAAATCAAATCCACCACCGCCGATTATCGCAGTCGAGTGATGAATGATGATGATGTCGAGTGATGAATGAAATGGCACGATGTTTTCTCCTAAAGCTCTAGACGGCACGTCCTCGGTTTAGCTTCACTTTTTTTTATTTTTTGGTCAACCGGTGTGGCTTCCCTTGAGTCAAGTTTAGTAATATTGGCCCTGATCCGCGTTGTGGCTTTGAAAGCGGTTCGATGTTTTAAATCTTGAAAGTTAATTTTTTTGCCAATTAGACTTTTACTTTCTTATTTTCTCTCTAAAGTCCAACTGCAGTCTTTTAAATTTTTATTCTTTAAACTTTTTTTTTTCTAAAAGTCACGTACATGAGACTTTAATGACTTTAAAATTTATTTTTTTTTTTCTTTTTAATTACTTTTATTCTTTCTTCTTTTCACAGGAAATCAAAACTTATTTTTAATATAAAATTAATTTTATTGTAACTAAAATTTGACTAATTAATAATTATTTTTTTTCTTATTCTTTTAAGATCCATTTTCTTATATTTTATAACTAAATATTATTATTAGACCAAAAAATAATAATTTACATTTTATATTTTAAATGTTAATAATATATTTAAGATGATTATACTAAATATAATAATATAAATAAATAAAATTTCATGATAATTTTTCTTTTTATGATATTTAAAAATAACAGTCACAACTTTCACAGCCTTTGTTAACAATCTGACTTTCAAAAAATTTAAAAGTAACAGTCACAGTTTTAACAGTCAAAATCTCTACAGCCAAAAGCCAACAATCACAGCCTAAAGTCACAGTCGTTACCAATCGGGACCATTGGTCCCTTCTTTTCACACACACATTCCAAATACGACACCGTCTTTATAATCTCACCAATAAATGATAAATGTTTACAATCAAGATAAGAGTAACCTTTATTACATAATGGACTCAGCAGAGCTCAAGTTTAGTTAGACAGTCAGTGGTCTCAAAATCCTTAAAAATGTTTCTCTTAGAGCACCCGTATGCAGAACTGACACAAAGAGCTCTCTCAGGGCTTCATACACGTGGGTCCCTCTGAATACGTGTCCGGATGATGTCTGTTCGATAACTTTCAAAAATTTGATGAGCCTTGAGGCCCTTGACCAAGAATAAATAAATGGGCCTTGTTTAAATAGATTATTGAGTTTTTTGGATATATGGATGGGCTTTTTAACGAAATCAAAGTAGGTATCTGAAATGAATTTAATCGGACATGAACCTAGTTATTCGAATGGAGGGGAGATCAAGTAACAGAGTGACTGGTCATTGATGTGTTTTGTTAATCTGATAAACCAAATCGAAACGAAAAACTAGTCCAATAGAAGTAAATAAGCCTAGATTCGTTAAAATTTCATGTAAAACAACACTTTTTTCTGGTTCAGTTATCACACAATGACACAAAACAAAACTAAACCGAACCATTCTAACTAGGTGAACAAATTTTAGAACCAGAAGTCCCACATGTGATTTACATATTTCTCACATGTCTATCCTATGATTCGAAACATGTTATAAAACAGAAAAAATACAGCTATGGATGATTTCCCAACCAATTGGCTCTAACTCAATGCGAGTAATTTTAAGTAAGCACAAAAGACAAAAGATTTGAAAAACCTTAAAAGGGACAAAACAGGTTATTACAAAACTGGTGGGTGTGATCGTTTAAAAAGAAACTGATGGACCAGGTTCTACTCCACGTCAACGCGTGTTTTGTAAACTGTGGTCGCGCGACACATATGAAAATTAATGTGTATAGAGAGATCATTACGTATGAAGAGGGTTGGATATCTATCTAACTTGTTGGGTCAACTAACACTCTATTCGAGTCTAGGTCCAGAGTTGTTGGATCCACGGTTCCTTTTAGTTTTTTTTTAACCCTAACACTGTTTTGGATAATTCGTATTTTGTCGTAATATATATTATAATCTAAACTATTCATTAGTACGGTATTTGCCGATAAATTTCCTATAACATTCCACCTTTTCTTGCTTGTTCCTCGATTTTTATATCACGCTTTTCATTTAGGTTGACAAGTTTCTGGTGACGTTGAAAGTTGAAACAAACGCGGAACAAACAATAATCACGTCGTATTTAATATAATCAAATTTCAATGCACAGTCATCTATGTATATTTCCAATATTTAGATATCCAAATAGCTGAGAAAATATTAGCATAATTAATTTTATATTTTTCGAGGGTAAAAAGGAGAGGAAACTGTAAAGAGATAAGATACAAGAAACTTAATATCGGTTTTTTATGTATTTGAAACTTATAATGTTTGAAAAAAAAAAATTGAGTAATAGGTTATAGTATTAATAAGTACACGGTAAAAAATTGAATAATAGGTTATAGTATGTACATACTGCCATACTGGTCGTATATATAGTATGGTGGACAAGAACATATCATTTCGTGATACTCACGAACCCAAGTTTTCCAGATTTTTGGGTTACCATAATGACCGGTTCTGAGTGTTTCAACTTGTGGTTGCTTATTAGTTAATTATTAGCCACAAGACTGATATATTTTTGAACAAAAAAAAATCGATCGATTTTCAGTATA
This sequence comes from Noccaea bulbosa, assembly GCA_900406535.1. NCBI lineage: Eukaryota > Viridiplantae > Streptophyta > Magnoliopsida > Brassicales > Brassicaceae > Noccaea > Noccaea bulbosa. Next base: position 51,097 of record OVBJ01000274.1, read on the forward strand.
TATAGGTCGAAATAGGTGACGTATAATATTTAACGTTCATCATAGATTTTATTGGTAACACATGTTAATTAGAATCTTGAAAGATAACGAAAATCATGTATCGTGAGATAGAATTAGCAAACAAACACTCAAAAGTTAAATCCTAAAACAACATTTTTTCATGCTTAGGTTACCTATTTATTTAAACACAATTACAATATACTGTAATAGTTTAACCTTTATCGTGTTTAATTATGTGATAAAGATTTCAGTCGTTTGAATAGCTTTTGGTAGAAGTGGTCTTTATCACACACAAAAAAAAAAAGATTTAGGGTTACTATAAATTTGATCCGCACAATGCGCGGAATTAAAACTATACAAAATTTATTAATTTAATAAAACTACAAATATTTCTATTTAATTTTAAAAATCATATTATTAATGATCTACAATATTTGTTCGTATAGTGATTTTAATTCTGAAATTTTAAAAAGTAACTATTTTAACTATCGGCTCTTATCCGCACTATTACTTGATTCTAAATTTTATAAGTATACTTTTAATACTATTTTTTGATACGTGAAGTATTTTTACTCGATTTTTATCCGCTATAATTGTATTATTTAATATATATATTAATATTATTAGTGCAAATTAATATATATTTAATAAAAATTGAAGTTAAACGTTTAAAAGAAATATGAAAAGTTTTTAATTTTATTTGAATTAATTTTTTAATATATAATTTGCAAGATGACACTTCAGCATTGTCGGAATGAGGGAGAGGGATATCCTCTTATTATAGTATAGTCTTCATATATGCATCAATAATTAAGATAGTACTGCTTGGAACATGTAATATTGACTAGCTATAAATGAGGAGACGAAGACCCAGTTCAAATTACTGTATATAATTGTTTGACATTGCAAGTAATCAAATAAAATATTACCAACATAAATAGAAATCAAATTGCTATTCATCTTATATTCTACAAAAGAGGATTTCTTTTATTTTTGATCTGTGATATATATTTTAAAAAAACAAAGATTATATATTACGGGAGCATGTAATATTGACTTGCTAGAATAGAAATACGAAGACCGGATTCAAGCAAATATTTATGTTTTTCGATATATACCAAGTAGTATACAATCTAGCTAGTAATTATCATCAGAAATAAAAATCAAACAACTATATATTTCTAATTTTTCGATATGTACCAAGTAGCATATAATACTAATAGATATATTCAAAACAGGTATTTTCTATCATTGTAAATGGAAGTCAAAATATGGATTTTATGGTGTTATTGGATAACGCGTGATAGGCCAGATTAAATTTGTCACATTGAGTATTGACTAGGGAATATATTTGTATGCATCAATTTATTTAGTTACCTAATTTATCACCACAGTTAAAAAGAAAATATTCTGGATAGGATTGAAATTATTTCCCTTACAAATTATTTCTTCTACAACAATTACCAACTATACTGGATTGCCTAAAATGACTGAATCCAATCTCTAAAGTCTAAACTTTAATTTTCTTAGTGATTTTTAGTTTTAAAATCATTATTTCAAACCTTTTCTGACAATTTTAAAATCTTAAAATCTGTCAAATTATGTGTAGGTAGCATTTCATTGACAGATCAGCAGGGTAAAAAAGATTCTGACCGTAGGATCAGTGTCCAGACCCGCTTATAAAAACATCCGAGGGATGAAATTATTCCTCTTGTAATAAAATTTTCTCTATTTTTGTTTAAAGCTAATAAAAAAAACTTTCCCTTGGTTAATAATGTCAATGTAATTAATTAATTAATTCCAGCAGTTTTAGGAATATATATAAGCCAAAAGGCATCAAACGGCTATAATTGGCGTTACAGTTTTTCCTAAGACGAGAGGGATTAGATTATACGAGTTTTTTCCGGATATATATTTATACTCCCAGACTTCTCTGTTTCTTATTTTTTTTGTTGGTTTTTATTTTTTTTTATCTGTTCTGAGTTTCTGAGAAATTTTGATTTGTCGGGCTTCGATTTTCGGGGTTCGATATCCTTCTTCGCCAAATTTTTCCAGAGTAACCTCCTCTTTTCATCTTCTGGGTAGCCATGTCCGATGGATACTATAGTTCTAAGAAGACGGACGATATCTGCGAAGATGTTTGTGGACAGGTGAGTTCTGACTCGTAATCTCTCTTGGGTTTTCTCCCAACTCTGCTCTCTAATTCCTTTTTCGATTTCGTGATGAATCGGGTTTGGTTTTCGTTCGTCTGGCATTTAGCAAATCCGAGATTCTGATACCCAATTTTTGTTTTGAAATCAGATGAGAATTGGTTGTAATGCGGTTTTCGTTTTCCTATTCTGATTACATGTTCATCGTCATAGGGTTCGTGGTTCTTAATTTTATCTAACTGTCGGATTTAAGAAATCGAGAGGACGACGATTGGATGATTTCTCCATTGTTTGTTTTTTTTTTTTTTTTGTCGAAAACGTATGAAGAATTTGAAGCGAATGTCCAATGTGTAGTCCCAAATTTCATCGAAAAATTCTAGGTTTCGCTTTGTGATTATCCCCAATCATAATTGGTTTTGAAATCTGAAAAATCTGTCGTAATTTGTTCTAGGGTTAGATTTCTGCAGCGGAAGAAGGATTTGTGCTATTGTTGTCTCGAATTGGATTCCAAGTTGTCTTCTTTGAAGAGATTTTTGGTTCTCAATTGTCTAATTCTCTGATTCCGCGTGAAAATTTCTGAATATCTCTGTGTGGTTTTGGTTTATGTGTGTTTGCAGGATGGTTCTCGAGCAGCAAAGGCCTTGTCAAGGGTGAGATGTGTACTACGAGGACTCGATTTCAAGACGTACATCTTCTTCTTCACCATTGTGCCGATTTTCATCTTCGGAGTCTATCTGCACGGCCAGAAGCTCACATACTTCTTGAGACCGCTCTGGGAATCACCACCAAAGCCGTTCCAAACGCTTCCTCATTACTACCACGAGAACGCATCCATGGAAACGCTCTGCAGCCTCCACGGCTGGAAACACCGCGAGTCTCCGAGAAGGGTCTTCGACGCCGTCTTGTTCAGCAACGAGGTCGACATGCTCACCATCCGGTGGAAAGAGCTGTATCCTTACATAACGCAGTTTGTGATTCTCGAGTCGAACTCGACCTTCACCGGTTTGCCTAAACCGTTGGTTTTCGCTGGGAACCGGGAGAAGTTCAAGTTCGTGGAGCCGAGGCTGACTTATGGGAACATCGGAGGAAGATTCAAGAGAGGCGAGAACCCGTTCGTGGAAGAAGCTTACCAGAGGATCGCGTTGGACCAGCTCATCAGGCTCGCCGGTATCGAAGAAGACGATCTGTTGATAATGTCCGACGTTGACGAGATCCCGAGCGCTCACACCATCAATCTCCTCAGGTGGTGCGATGGATACCCGCCGATTCTTCATCTCCAGTTGAAGAACTACTTGTACTCGTTCGAGTATTTCGTGGACAGCAAAAGCTGGAGAGCTTCGATTCATCGGTACAAGCCCGGTCAGACCCGGTACGCTCATTTCCGTCAAGGTGACACTCTGTTAGCGGATTCGGGCTGGCATTGCAGTTTCTGCTTCAGGCACATTAGTGAGTTTGTATTCAAGATGAAAGCGTACAGTCACAACGACAGGGTCAGGTTCTCTCATTATCTGAATCCGAAGAGGATACAAGATGTGATATGCAGAGGGACTGATCTGTTCGATATGCTTCCTGAAGAGTACACGTTCAGGGAAATCATCGGGAAGCTAGGTCCGATCCCGAGGTCTTATTCGGCTGTTCATCTCCCTGCTCACCTGATCGAGAAAGCTGAGAGTTACAAGTACTTGTTACCTGGGAACTGCATACGGGAAAGTGGCTGATAAGGGTTTGTGCTTATCAGTCTTTTGTAGTTGTTAGGAGGGAAAACGGCGAGTGTGAAACAGAGGGTGGTACAGTTTTATTGGGTCTTGGGAGGAGAGGGATCTGGTGATAAGTGGAGTCTCTGGTCAATCTCTCGTGAGGGTATATAACCTTGTCTGCTTATAATCATACATTGACCAATGTGTTCCCATGTTGTTTTGGGAAGTTTTGCTTGGAATAGTCTCTTTCTCTCTATCTCTCTCTTTACCTCAAAACTCTTTTCAGACTCTCTCTTTCTCTCGCTTTTTAGTCTGTACAATTAATTTATTAGAGATTCATTTACATTATCCTTAAGATTCTTTGTAATCTTTATTTATTTATTTTTAAATTCCTAATTTGATATCCTCTTGATTGGCTTGTTGGTTCATTTTAGACTTTTAGCCATTTTCTTCCTCGCTATAATGTCGTGAATGCAAATTCCAATCGAATAACAAAATTTAATACTTTTGAGATTGATCCGCCGCCACTTTCAAGAAGACTGAGTCAAAAAAAGTTTTTATGGAAACAAACTTGCTTGGAAACAGATGTTGAAATATAGTAGACAACAACAATCTCTGTTCTATTGCTGGGACTAAACCATAGTTACTCTTACTCCATCTGAACTGGATCGTTTCTCCTACAAATATGCTTCTACATAATTGGGCCAAATCGGAGAGTCGGAGACACGATTCGTAAGTAGAGTACGAAAGTTTGGATTATTGAACCAACAATTCACTCCTTAGATTATTATCACTGTTTCATATTCTCTCACCATTGGTCGATGCTAACTGGTTTTCTAAGGTTTTTGTTTGCATGTGAACTAATTAATATGAAAACTCTTAATACATGGGTTTGTTCCTTCAGCATCTCTTTCCCAGTGTTGCTTCCGTAGTGTTAAACTAAATTTCAGTTGTGTATTTTAGTTGATTTGGAAATCTATATAGGATTTAGAAATCCATGTGAAATTCACTATATTTTAAAATCTAACATGTAATTTTCAATTAATGTTTAATTTGTACCTTTGTTTGTTTCTCTTTGGATTTAAAATCTTTGTATTTTAATTTGTAAATATGTTCAAATCTCTTAAAATATACCGCAGAATAAAATCCACATATAAATTCGTAATATTGAATAACACTTGATTAAAATTGGAATTTAAAAAATCATAGAAACAATAACATAGACTTTTAATAAGGATTATAAATGGTTGATAATCCAAATACAACTTAAATTATGAAAAATGAAGGAAACAAACCCCATTCCGAAAACAAATTAAATTATGAAATTTACGCATCTATATATACTATTAAAAAAAAAAAAAGCATATTAACTTAATCAAACCCACCTAAACATCGAGATCACGAAACCGAGAAGGAGAATGAACAAAGTCAGTGACGGGTCGGGCCTGATCGATCGAGTATGTAGACGTTAACAAAGAAACCTAGAAATAGCAAGGCAGCGAAGACGGAATAAGCCGGCTCAACAGGTCGCTGGTAACCCAAAAAGCCACTTAAACAACACAAGAATTCAGTGAAGACAACCTTTTGGATGTAAACATCTTGAAGCGGCCAATTGAGTTGCTTGACCGCCATGCATCCGGTCAACATCTCAAACATGTAAATATTAGGGAATATATCCCACATCGGAAGTTGGAAGGGATCTTAAGTAATATATAAGGAGCATGGGCCACTCTACTCATTGCCAATTGGTTTTGTGTTAGAAGCTCATGTAACTTAACATGGTATCAGAGCCCGATCCACGCAATCCAACCCGATTCGACCCAAAGTTGGTCCAATCATCGACATAGACAAGGGGGCGTATTAGGGAATATATCCCACATCGGAAGTTGGAAGGGATCTTAAGTAATATATAAGGAGCATGGGCCACTCTACTCATTGCCAATTGGTTTTGTGTTAGAAGCTCATGTAACTTAACATGGTATCAGAGCCCGATCCACGCAATCCAACCCGATTCGACCCAAAGTTGGTCCAATCATCGACATAGACAAGGGGGCGTATTAGGGAATATATCCCACATCGGAAGTTGGAAGGGATCTTAAGTAATATATAAGGAGCATGGGCCACTCTACTCATTGCCAATTGGTTTTGTGTTAGAAGCCCATGTAACTTAAGAGTAAATACCGAACTGTACCGAATGGATTTCGTACGACTGCATGAACATAATGAACATAAAACAGACGGTGGTGTACGCCCACGTCTCTTCTCCCATTCGGCGACTCTCATTATTAATTTTCGGAACTGGAAGGCAAAACGACCTCACGACCAGAGTAGCGTAAGACAAGAATACTGCTGCAAGAGAAATCAGGATTCCCTTGTCTTCCGAATCCGAAAGAGGCAACGACCAGAGTTGTACGAGCACCGCCGTCAAACAGCCGAGAGATGATGATATGGCCATCCTAGCATATAGACCATGTTTTCCAACAGTGATTATTCCCATTGTTTCAGATTATCTCATGGTTTCTAAGGATTTTGTTTCTACGTGAACTAATTAATTTCGAAACTCTCTCTACTAAACAGCCCCCTCTGTAGTCATGCTATTTATTATACATCGACATTGCCTACTCCTAATAGATCCGAGAATAGAGGAAGGTTCTTTCCCAACTCCTCCAAGAATTTCCTAAGATATTGGGCTTGGGCTCCATTTTTTTTTTTAAGATTAATTTTAACAAGTCAAAAAACTAAACCTGATCTTAAGATTTTTGAAACAATTTTTAAAAATATCAAACAAAGTATGATTACTTTTAAATATAACTAAAAAAAATATTGTAAACTCGATAAGAAATCTTTGAATAACATAATACTTTAGTTATGATGTATAATAAAGAGCAATATCCATATAATAACTTTTTAATAAACATTTTTATCAAGTAATAGAAGCTCAACTCCTATAATAATATTATTTTATTTCGAATAAATACATATTATTTTTATTTAGTTTTGTTTTTCTTTTCTAAGACACATGTCAAGATCTTATAGTTGTAATATAAAATTTTGACATATGTCGCGATCTTTTGAGTTATAAAAATTCGACGTATCGCAACCATGTCGCGCATATAATAAGATAAGGAGAAATGATATACATAAAAGTTGGTTCTTAAAAAGGATAAATAATTCATTATATATTAATAGAGAATACATTTTAAAAATAACATTTACTTAATGTGTTAATAACAAGATTGTCATGCTGATGTGTCATCACTAGAGATGATAGGTAGAAAATAAGGTTTTGTTTACTATAAATACTATAAATTTGACCCGCGCAATGCACGGAATTAAAACTATACAAAATTTTAATTTTTATTCATGTAATTTAACCTATAAGTATTTCTATTTAATTTTAATTTTTTATTATTATATTAATGATCTACAATATTTGTTCGTATAGTGATTTTAATTTTGAAATTTTTAAAAGTAATGATTTTAACTATTGGCTTTTATTTGCACTATTAACTGATTTTAAATTATAAGCATACTTTGAATACTATTTTAAAACAAGATTTATGCGTGGTTCAAATCCTCTAATCTCTGCTCATATCATTGCAGTATAGTAAATGTGTCAATCGAAATCCTAGAGAAACTGGGTCTTAAAAAGAATACAAGAAAGATAATACACAGAGCATATAACACACAACACCAATGTTTATCTTGCTCCCATTTGCGATTCTTGACCATATTAAAGAGTCTGAAACTTACCAGGAAAAACCGTTGCTGCTACTTACAACCTCCTTTCTTTCTTTTCTTCGTTGCTGTAAAAGATTAAATCTAGCGATTATTCACAAATTTAATATTTTAAAATACTGATTGCATTATTTTTCACTGCATTTATTCATATTTTCACGTCAATTTAACTGTTTTTGGAAGGTACAAAATGGATTTTTTAAAAAATAATGAAATAAATAATTGCCTCAATCAACTATCCATCTGAGCCCATAAATTAGCGGGCCTCGTGATCCGGTCCGTTTTGGGCTGACGGAGCGGGTATATGAGTTTTCTCTTTGCCGACAGCAGTCCAATGGCGATGACGATTCCAAATTTCCAATAAACCCAGAGCAGTCATTTTGGTCCATTTTCGTGGACGTCTCTTCTCAATTCGAAATTCAAATCCGAAATGATTGAATTCTTCTAATGCAAAGGTTCTTGTTTCAGTAATTAGTTATGTTCATACATGCAACATATCGATATCCCAAAAAAGTTTTAAGGCAGCCACGCTTTGACTATCATCATCTCCACCGCTCTTCTGCTCCAGACTCTTCCCATGGCCACGATAGCTTCTATTTTTCCAATTTTCCACTCAATTGACAAAAGAGGTAGTATTTTATTTATCTTTCCCACGGCTATTGGGATAAACGTTCATATCTAAACTTGTAAAATGTCTGATCAGAAGCTAATTGATTGCATCACAATTCAATTTGTATGACTGAGATTTTTTTGTTGCTACCAGACTATTGATCTTGTTGGTAATGATAAAATGAAGGCCAGTCACAGTGTTAGACACATTGCTCTTCCCTGTAGTAAGCAAGCCATCGCTTGGTTGATTCCTGATATCATCAGTTTATATAGCACTAACGTTTAGTACTTCCATAATCATTTCTCTTGAGTTTAAATTAATGGTTAAGTCTCTTGTTTCAGAGAAGTATAAATCTAGGCATTTGGATGAGCTTGAGTGTTTTTTATTTGAGTGATATAATTCGATGATATAGTGTTTCCATATTCATATGATTTATTTGTCTATATATGAGTAATGTTTCGTGGTGAGCAGAAGAAGATGGAGTCTCAAGGCAATGGAGCTGTTGCTAAGAACAGAGAAAGGAAAACAGATTTGCTACAACATGTATGTTTGATGACAAATTCTTGAGTTAATGATTTAGTGATGAGTTTGAGGCTAAAACATTGTTGTTGTTGTGATTAGGTTGATAAGCTAAAGAGGAAGCCGAGACCAGAAGAAACCGTGCATAGCGCATTGGAGAGAGCTTTCACTAGACCTTTAAAAGCTTTAACTTGTCTTCCTTCTTATCTCCTTCGATAAGTAAGACACAAATCGAAGTCTGATATTATCAAACTTGCATGTTGTTCTTTGTGTGTTGATTTTTTTATTCTTTTTGATAAGAGGATGTGGTTTTAAGCTCACATAAAACATAACCATAAGCGCGTGCTGTTATTACATGTGTTGAAAACTGTTCTTCACATTGTTGTTGTAGATGCGGTAATAGCAGTTAGGGCAGTTGAGGTAAGCTCCACAGTTTTTCATCTGCGGAGCTGAATAGTGAAGACACAGACGCATTCATAACATTCCTAGCAATCCATGGACCATCCACAATCCAAGCACTGTGTAGAGCTATCATAGTTTTAGGAATCATTCATGTCATTTTCTGATTACACCCTAAACTTTGTACTACAATCTTAATATTAAAGCCAAAAAAAAGAAAAACAAACTTTGTACTACAATAATTTTGAAATTTTAGATTGAGAAAGGAAAAAAAAAAACTTAGAAAATTAAATAGATGTAAATTTTGTAAGTATAAAACAAATGTATATTTGGTTGTTGCACTTTACGTGTATAGTACATTAAAGAATTATCTGCTTACGTTCATGTTATATAAATAATTCGATACTACATACATACATACAATTACAAACAAAAAATTTGTTGTACTATAGTGGTAAGTATTTCTACCTGTCAAGTGGGTGATCCGGGTTCGATCCCCGGCAACAATCGTAGTATTATGTTTTCAGAAACTATAAAACAATGATGCACTTGTTGTACAAACGTTTTTTGAGTTGAATAAATTTTACAATAAATTCAAAAAAAAAAAAAAAATTTGCTCATGAAAAAAGTTAAACCGCTTTGACATGTGAGCCATACAACTCCAAGTCTCCAACAACAATAACAACAAACATGGGCTTAAAATTGAATAAATTGCGAAGAAGATCAAATGATTGTAAACAGAAGAAAAGATTCGAACAACCTTGGAAGGGATTATGAAGAGAATCCGAGAAAAAACAAAATGCGTGCTGTCTTCGGTGACTGCAGAAACAGAAGCTACTGACGATAGATAGATCTCACTTTACTGGCTACTTTATCTATGTACATTCATGCTTTGGCCTCTGTTCCTGTGTCTTCATTTTGGCGTATCAAATCCATCCAGCCAATTCAATAAACTGTCCTCAGGACTCAGGAGCAAACTGCAAAAATCCGCAAAAGATGTGAGTTTCAAGTTTCTCAAAGATTTTTCTAAATATAGAAGGATTTTTCTTAAGTTCTCACGTCAAAGTGATCAGGGAGAGTCCCTAAATCTGCCATTTCAAAATCTGAAACTAAAAAATGTCCAGATCCCATCTCGAAATTATTCCCATAATTAGGCTTCTCTTCTACAAGGGACGACGAAGCTCCAAATTTCTTGCACACCAAGTTATCTTCAGTAACATTGAAATTATCTGCCACTTGAACTCTTTTTTCTGATGTTGAACCAAACGAATCTTCTGGAGTGTCCCCGAGCCCCTGATTTTACCGAAAAACGTAAACTGTATATATCATGGACGAAAAACGTCAAGCGTACTTGAAGAGAAATGAACTAACCTGAACAAATGAATCAAGAACCATCGTAGCATCACCACCATTATCTGTTTCATCCTCATTAACACAAATCTCAGGTCTAGGTTGTTCACAAGTAAATGTTTTCGGCGTTGTTTGACCAACTCCAACCCCAAAGCACTCACTCTCATGATCCGTATCTTTCTCCCATTGCTTTGGTTGCTGATAAGTGATCTTAGAAACAACAAAGTTTCCAATCTCGCCTTCTTCTGTTCCCAAGTGATATTGGTGCAGAACCCAGTTGGATTTCACAGGTTTTGATCCCTTTCTCCCATTCTTGTAGAGCACCAAGATCTTCTTGCATCCCTTCTGGACTCCATTGATCATCACCGGTTTGGTTTGACCAGTCTTGTGCCAGCGAACAGATTCGTCCTTTAGACCAGTTGGTGTGATCTTTCTCCTCTTTCTCTTCCCCTTTTGATATGCCTGCGTCGTCTTGTTAAAGAAGAAGACACTAATTCCATCCTTATTCACACCTGAACAAACATTATAACGAGTGATAATCAATCACTCATCATAACAACTTGAAACGTACGTCAAGATTTAGAGAGGATTTTTCTTAATATAATTACCTGGAAGGTTTTGCGGATGAGTATAGTTGATGCCAACGTCTCCAGTGACTGAGCATATAAAGTCATCGATAAGAGGATGTGGTTTTAAGCCATCAACCCCACACTTCGCTTCCAAATGCTCGATAACTTCCTCATCGGTTGGCTCGAATTTCACACCTTTAGGAAGACCTGGCCATGGAGACTGTACCTGACAAACCAAAACCAAAACAAAACACACTATTCACATAAAACATAACCATAAGCGCGTGTGCTGTTATTACATGTGTTGAAAATTGTTCTTCACATTGTTGTTGTAGATGCGGTAATAGCAGTTAGGGCAGTTGATGTAAGCTCCACAGTTTTTCATCTGCAGAGCTGAAGACACAGACGCATTCGTAACATTCCTAGCAATCCATGGACCATCCACAATCCAAGCACTGTGAAGAGTTAATCATAGTTTTAGTGACAAGAGCAAAGCCGTATAAAAGTTATTAACATCTCTACTTGTTCGAACAAGATCGAAAAACATGTTCATTGTACTAGATTCAAACATATCTTTTCACGAATGACACGAAATATCCCTAGATTCTTAAGCTGAAAACAGAGGAGAAGATACAGGTAATGCCCAAATAGAAGAAGGATAGGTGAAATTTTGCAAATTTATTCATAGCTCAGCTAAAGACAAAGTTCAATCTTTTCAAGAGATTAGAACAAAGACGAGACCTTTCTTGATCTTAATAACTACAGGAAGCGATGGGTATCACAATCGTATAGAGTTACTGAAATCAGCTTAGGGATTGAGTGAATTTTATTTATATCAACAAAATCTGAGCTCTTAACATTGGGATTTTAGGATTTTCAAGCTTACCTCTCCATGACCTACCAAGACAAAGAGAGAGAGAGACAGAGAGAGAGAAAAGAGTGTGTATTAAACAGAAATATACAGCTATTAGGAAGGAGATCTTGTCAATCGAGAGAGAGAGAGAGAGAGAGAAAGATTTATCATCTAGGCTAAGTAAAATGGATTTGATGAGCAGAGAGAAAGTAGCAGGGATTTGGAGAGAGAGAGAGAGAGAAGAAGTATATACGTGTGTCGATGAGCGGGAAAGTGGACTCTATGAGAGGTTCGTTTACTTCCGAACGTAAGCTTCGAGGAAAGCTTCTTATGAACACAACTAGCAAACGTCAGGCTCGGAGATTATATGTCCTGTTGACTTTGCTTGACTACTGTTTGGTTCGGATAAGGAACCTGAGGTTTGTAGTGTAAAGTTCTGTGCAACTTCGAAGCTGGAGAGCTTCGGAAGTCGAGCTGGATGGATATTCGTAAATAAGTGGTTTTTGTAGGGCCAGACTATCTTGATCACCAAGCCAAATAGTTACGGTTTTTTTTTTATTTTTAACAACAGTTACGGTTTAACCTTTAAGTTTTTTTACCCGTAATGTTGTTTTCTATTCATTAAAGAAAGCGTAATTACAGTACAAGAGAGAGAGAGAGCCATGAAATTTGATTAGTAAAATGACAAATTTGATTAGTACTCAGGTACATTGATCCATTTGTATCTCACTTTACTCTTTTACCAACAATACTGTCATATCTATTTATAGATACTGTTTAATCATTACATCTGTTTATAATTAAAAAAGACAAATTGTAATATATGACCTCGTATTTATTGACATTTGATTGATACAATACAACTTTTTGTTTATACTATCACATCAAAAAGACTATTTTGACCAATTGATATGATATTTTTGGTCAATTTTTGATGTGATAATATAAACGAAAAGATTATTTTGGCCAATTTATATTTTTAAGATAAAATATTTCATAAGAAAAAGAAAATATTCTAGAATTTGGTGATGAATCACAAGAAATGAGGGAAATTATTGTGTATAGTAAGTATATTTGGATGTTGGATTTTATGTGTATAGTACATTAAAGAATTATCTGCTTACGTTCATGTTTCCTAAGAATTTGATACTACACAAAAAGTCGTTGTAGTATAGTGGTAAGTATTCCCGCCTGTCACGCGGGTGACCCGGGTTCGATCCCCGGCAACGGCGATAACTTTTTTTAACCAATTCAATACTTTACTTGAGCTTCCTTTGAAGAATATACACGGACCTCTTTATAATAATAACAGGCCCATATTGTTTTCCGAATCTCGTTTTTTTGTCATCTTTTTCGGGAATCAAATGGTTCTTCAACCTGACTAAATAAGACGATTCAATAAAGAAGGACGATTCAGAATAAGACTTGATGTTTCCGGGTAAACCGGTACACAAAATACTACATTTACCAGTTTCTCTGTGTGTCAGTCAGAAACTCTGAAAAAGAAGCAAGCAATAGCTCCAAACCAAATCATTATCATCAGATTGGTTTAGGGCATCATAGCTTTATAGACGATTAAATTATAAGACTGATGATGTTGTCAGTCAAGCATGATTTTATATGTTAATGATGACATCAGTGATCCCCGTAAAGAACCTTGCGTGGATCGAGCTGGCCGCTGCAGTAGCTTGATGATACGATAGAGAGCTCTTGCCTAGCTTTCCACTCTTGACATGGTTTCAACAAAATCGGGGTTTCTATAGCACCAGAGTCTACACAGAGCATCGTTGTGTAATCCTCATCTCCCATATCTCCAATACTCTTGGCCTTCTTGTCCCAAGGGTTCCACACAACTGCTCATGCCAAAGATGATACCATCAAATCCATAAACATGTGTGCGTATTGTTCAGGAAAATCTTTATACGCACCTGCATTTGGCATGCCTTCCTTTCGCAACTCGATAGTTCTCTTTCTCTCGTGATCTATGATTGCAATCTTTGTCGGTGCGTTCAAGTACACTCTATCAATCTGCATTGGACCGCACACGCTACGTTGAGATTCTGTTTGTCTAGTAGTTTGAGGAATGGATCAGGATCACCTACCTCACCGTCAAAGGTAATTGCATCTGCCTGCTCGGTGAATCTTTCTCTGCGCCTCAAGTTGTCCAGATAATCAAGTGTCTCCAAACCTTCAACCCGAACTTCACTGTAAAATTTGATGTCACTTAGACAAAAGAGTTTCTAAAGGGTCTATTATCCAACTCCAAGAAAACAAGAGTAGCGCGACGTACCTTATGTCAGATACATGCAAGTAGTTACGAAGTGAAAACATAAAGGAGAATGCTTTGGGGTCGGTGTTCCTCACACGCGGGATTATAGTAAGTTTGCCAGGACTGATAGATATGCGAACACGAAGTTCGAAGCTGCAACAGAGTAAAGCAACGGCGAAACACTGAGCCTAGAGACGATGGACATTGAAATGGACTAACAGAAAAACAGCAACTGTGCACAACCTATGAGGCCATGTCTTCAAATCATCTTCAGTAGACTTCAATATTAGATCGACGGTTGATTGCTGGTTAGCGGGAGGCAGAGGCGAAGGATCCTTATCAACTGACCAGATTCTGTTCCTCGCAAATCCATGTCTCTCAAGTGATCCATAATTTCCAAACTGCAAAGACGATAAAGTATGGTTGACAGAGAAACGAAAAGAGAGGAGAAGACTAGTCATTTGTTCTCGAAATGGTCACAGATGCCTAACCTGTGGAAAACAGACTGGTAACCCTCCCCTGATGCCCTTAGGTGGCTTCAATTGCGCCTAATTTTCACACAACAGAGTGTTACGGACTGTTGAAAAGTCTGCAATGTGCACTAGTTACACATTCATTACTCAAAAAAGCACAATTTACAGATCAGATTTATCTGATACATGCTACAAATCTCAATGCCAAGATTGAAAATTGGATGGTTTGTTTGCAGTTTTACCTTGCTGCTCATATAAAGCAACTGCTCTCTCCTTTCATTTCTCCAAGAAACCACTTGTCCTCCATATAGAAGCACCTGATCACACCATTTCCACCCAGAAACAAAAATTGTTAGTACAAACATTCAACAAGTAAGCTCAAATCCTATGACCAAAATTCCATTTTTTTTTTTCTTTTTCATAAAGGTGAAATTCAGGAGGAGACCCAAAGATGAAATTACAGGGCAAAAAATTGGAGGAAAGAGTGAAAACCTCGGCAGAAGATCCGGCAGGGTCGGTCAAAAGAATGCGAGAGGAAGCATCGCGATCGTTGACTGCATTCAAAGGCATTGATTTTGGCCTTAACTTGGATCTTATTCCCCTCACGAATGGGTTCCCTTTCCCTTTCTTCCACTCCAGCTGCACCAACACATACATCCCAAAACCCAGATGCATGCTTAATTCAAATTATTTATTTAACACCAACGCTTTAATCAAACCAATCATCATGATTCGTAACAAAACGAATATAAAAAAACACGACCAAAAAAAAAAAAATCGGAACCAATAAATCCGCAAAATAAGTGGGGAAATTGAGAAGGAAATAGGATATGAAGAGAGCACATGAGATTGACTGATACATAAGGGATTAGATTCAGCTCAAGTTTGATTGATAGTGGAAAATCTCTATGGATTACAACGTAGTTAAACCTAAAAAGCTTAGTGATCGGCTGAGATTTTAACGAACTACGACGCGTTTCGTGAACGACGGGAGATAGAGAGAAAATGGACACTGAGAGATCGAGGGTGATACGAAAAAGAGAGAGAGAGAGAGAGACTGATGATGCAGTAGAAAATGCTGACCTTGAGATTGTTGGATGATCAATCAAATATGGCTTTGATTCTCAGATATTTGGGTTTGAGTTGGGAGCTTGAAGAAGAAGGAGAAGAAGAAGAAGGCTTGTGCGCATTTTGTAGTATTTCAGCCTAAGCTCCGCTACTGCCACGTGTTCATATGTTGTTTTTATTTTTGTTTGTTAAAAAGGTTATTTATTATATTTATATACTTAATTATATGTTTTCATAATGTTTTCGCTTCGTAAATTTACGCCTCTCTCTGTTCATCATATGCTCTCATAAGGTGATCTTTATCCACTACAAGGCAATGAAGCGGCGGATAGAATAGCTAAGGAGACTCTCTTTCCTATGAGAATTATGTACTTAAGGTCTGTATTCTATAATGCCCAATTAGATTATCTCTTGTAGAACTGGATAAACATGTTCTGAACTTTTTTTATGCAGATTAAGAAACTAAGCAAATTTGTTATTTTATCTTTATTTAATATATATTTTTTGGTTCGAAATAAGTAATTAAAAGGTTAAAAAAAATATTGATAAAATTGTAAAATATATCTACATTGAAAACACAAATCGAAACTAAAACAAAACAAACAAAAATTAAAAGTAAAACGACAACTAACTAAAACAGAACGGAGAAAAATAGTAATTTTGAAGCGTTACAAAAACAAAAAAAAAAATCAATGTAACAAAACCTTTTCACTAAATCCAAACTTTTGTTGGAATTACGATAATAAAAATTTATTTTAATCTGTAAAAGAGGAGTTACAAAGTTTGACACAAGTTTTATAAAAAAACAGTACCAAAGTTGTTATGTCAATAAAAAAAAAAAAAAAAAANNAAAAAAAAAAAAAAAAAATGTTGTTTCAAAACTACCAACTTTACTTTCATAGAGAGCACACAATGAAATCCTTTGTATTTCTCTGAAATGAATAAAGTACATCACAATGTGACGATGGTTAACAAATTATTTACCAACCATATATATATCCGCTTGTTCTCCTCTAAACAAAAACAATATTCCTTTCCTTTATGTGACGTTATATTCCATTCCAACAGTAAAGAAAAAGAAATCCAATTACAGCTCTTCACGCCCCATTATATTTTGCGAAAGTTATTAAAAGTTAACAAAAAATTAAAGGTACCAGGGAACATATGAAGATCAACTTAGCAATAGCCGGTCGTGAAAAAAACGAAATATGTATATATATACTCGAAAAAATACTTGCTTTTTCACGACTTTTGCTAATTTGATCTTGATGAAGTTACTTGCATTAATATGCCATCTAAGTTTAATAGTTGGCTATTAAATGCTTGATTTCCCTAAGCTAGCAACTATT